>VDFB02261925.1:0-41837 GCA_007258455.2 Sequoia sempervirens | reverse complement strand
TCTCTGCCCATATTTCCAATATGGTATCAAAGCAGGTGTAGAAGAATATCGTGCAGATTTGTTGCCAGGGGTCAATCTGTTGTTATCTTCTAATGCAAAACATTTAGCGTTGGTGGAGTCTCACCTCATTCGGAGGTTGTGTTGACCCGCGATTCTGAAGCACCCGTATTGAATATGGGTTGGTCGTGTATCTTTCCTTGGATGTAGGAGTCTGCATCAAGATCCTCATTATTTTTTGATGCCATGGATTCCATTGATTACTAATGCAGCAATCTCTTTCGGTGAAGGCTTGTTGGTTGAAGTTACAAATTTTGTTTCACCTCGTATTGGGTCGTGCTCATTCCTGCTTCATCGGCATTGCCTGTAATTGGAGGGCGATTTATTGTCATTCACATCTAGGAGAATACGGGGTTGAAGAGCCCGTAAAGAATGGCATTGGCTTGTAGAAAGCCTGTGATTTGACCGGGTGTTTAAAGCGTGTTACCTTAGGCCGGTGCCTCCAAATCTCTACGGATCGTGTTATCTTGCATTGAATGACATGTGTACATGGTTGGCCTTGTGATTAGGGGGCAACATTTGATGAAAGTGTCAGATTCCTACTCGTTGTCAGATTTGATTGGCACGACTCATACTTATCCTTGATGAGTTTGATTTGCTGCGGGAATTGACATCCTTCTCATTGGCATCTGATTGGCATTAGTCATTCTATAGGGACCGATTTCATTGGCACAGCGGAAGAGTGGAGTGGATCTGTGACGAGATCTCGCATTGACCATGATTTGGACTTCACTTCATTTCTCCAGCGATTTGCATTCATTAATGGACTTTTGTTTTTGCATGGACAATGACTCATGGCATTGATCAATTATTGGCAGCCTATTCATCCATGTACATCCCGCAAACCTGGTTTCTTGGTTGGGCATTACCACGTGATGTGATCACAAGGGACAAGTTGGCTTTATACCTCGATAGTAACTACTTTATTGCATGACATTCTTGGAGTCATAAGGCAAGCTAGATTTTTATTTGTAGAGAAAATTGTCTAGTAGATAAGTTTGCTTTGCAGTGATCGTATCCTTGTTTTGAAGGAGCATTGCTCTTATCTACATCGACAAGTGCACATTGATAGCTACGAGTAATTTTTCTTCTGGTTAGCGTCACTTTGAGTAGGTTCTATTTTCATTAGTTTTAATTATCATATATTTGAAGGTAAAAGTGTGAAAAAATTATGAAAAATAGAAATTGCTTCAGTTGTACCTGGATGTATTATCACTTGTACGCGACATTCAACTTGAGGGGGGGCTTTATAGAATTGAGCTTCAAAGTCAATTTTGTTGAGTAAGTAGCAAATCATTGGAGGATTGGAGGCATCGGAGGTTGGAGGACAATCAATGTCCTCTTGTCAGTCACCAACGACGGGGACGCTTATCAGCTTTGGTGACATTTCATTTTCTATGTGTGGGTTATTTTCTTATGTAACCCCCTAGTGTAAAATATTGTAATGAACAAAAGCACTAGTGTAATGCAGTTCATGGATCTTGAAAGGGTTTGTGGGAGGATCTAGAAAACCACATGAGGTGGATAGTTGGCGGGTTCCTGTTCATGTCCAGGTTTGTGGTAAGCCTGCGTGAAAACCATGAAAGGTTGATGGGAGGTGCCTTTTGTTTTGAATCAAGATCATGAGCCACAGGAGTTGGCTTACTGCAGTTGGATGCGCTAAGGTGGAGAATGTGGACATCATTGATATTGTAAACAGTTGTATAGGAGAGCAGCTGACTACAAAGATCCTTTGATTGTTGGACTTCTTGGAAGTATGGTTGGCCGGTGATAAGTTCATTGGAAGTGAAAGCGGGATATGTTCTCGTATATAGGTGATCATGTGCAGCAAGGTCTAGATAGCAGTTTGCAGACCTAAAAGTATGCATAGGCATACGATTCTGTTTCCAAGTTGTGTGATGATCTTACTCTCCATGTTCACACTAAGGGGGGGTGTTGGAAATCATGTTAGTGTTCACATGTTTAATTATGTGTAACAAATATTATAATGTGGGTAGTTATTTGTGATAATAATAATGTGAGTTAATACAACTCACGTAGAGCATTTGTAAGGATTTGAGTTGTTAAAACAACTCATTATATTTAGAAGAGTTGTTATAGGAGGTTTCCTATAAAATAGGATATTAGAATCCTATAAATTTGTAATATGGATTGAACAAAGAGATACAAGAAGAAGAACGTATCATATTGTTTTTTAATTATTTTTCCTTCTCTATCTCTGCCCATATTTCCAATAGTATCAGTATACAATGGTACTTCTTTTAGGGTTCCATTGGGCGCTAGTCAAAGTAAAAAGGAGAAAACAATTTAAAAAATGCAAAAAAAGTAGTTTAAACTCCGCTTGGGCCACGGGTTCTGCTCGGGTTTGACTTGGGTTTGATCCAGATGAACTAGGCCTCAATTTGCAGCACCCTGGCAGCACCCACAGGCGGACCGGCCCAAAATCCGAACCAGGTTTGAATCGAACCTGAACCTGCCCCTCAGACTGGCGAACCCAGTAACAGAGCTAAATACTAAGTTACCGGTTCGGGTTCGGGGACGGGTTCGGGTACGCGAACCCGGTACGTGGGTACGGGCAAAATTTTTTTAGGGGTTTGGGTACGTATGGGTACGTGTGTATATATATATATATTAATAATTTAATATATTATAAATATATATATATGTATTATATATACAAAAAAATAAGAGAAACATAGAGAATTGTAAAACTAAATCATTTCATAGTATGATACTTGATCATTGACCAATGCCAAATGCTAAAGATAAATATTAAATGCCAATTGATAGTTGAAAAATATTCAAATAAAATTACTGAATTACAAAATGTAGTTCATGAAACATTGAAAATTTTAAACATGATTCAATGTTCATTGTTCATATGCTCATCAATCATCAAAAGGATTGTCAGAATCATCATGACTTGGATTTTGAGTGGTTTCAACTTCAAAATCATCATCATTTGAACCCAAAGCGGATCCCACACCATGTGATATGTCATCAATATCACCCACATCATCCATAGTGGCTCTAACAAGATCCTGAATGGTTGCATCCAAGTCAGTAGACTCGGGTGCTACATCCCAAAGCCTCGCTGCCCCCTGCCTGTATTGAGGATCCTTACGTGACAGAAGACGCAAATTGGAATGAATATACACTAAGTCTTCAGCTCTTTTTGCAGCCAACCGGTTACGCTTCACTGAGTGGATAAAGGAGTATGTACTCCAATTCCGTTCAGCGGCAGAAGAGCTTGCAACCTCGAGAGAAAACCAACAAAATTAAAAATAAAATAAAAAAATGCAAGATAAATTCAAGAATGTTAAGTGTTAAATTTTACAATACAAGGGGCAAAAAAAAAAAAAACTTACTTGTGAGAGGATCTTGATTGCAAGAGGTTGGAGGTACATATAATCTTGACCATGGAGGTACCACCATGTAAGACCATCCATTTTGTATTGGTCTCTAGCAACAAAAGCATTATAATTTTTTGATTTTCCTGTGACAAACATTCCAAATTCTCTCATGACACTTGCATGCACTTCTGGATCACTGAACATTCTACTAAATGCCGTCTTATACCCATTAGCAACTTCAGCATCTCTATATGGCGGTATTCTCCCTGGGATAGAAAGTATTTTAGTGGTATAGTACCTCGGAGATAGGGCATATGCAAGGAGGTGCAATGGAGTTGTCATCTTGTTCCAACGATGAAGAACAATTGCTTCCACCCTTTTGTACAAGGTGTCTTCAGGATCATTCTCTTTTTTTTGTATTTCTATTTTTATTTTTTCCAACATTGTGTCCATGCTATCATAGACATCCCCCAAGCATGGTTCATCTATATCAGCAAACCGAAGCATAGACATGATAGGTTCGGTGGATTCCAATACATAATTCACACGATCCCACCAATCGTCATTCAAGATCAATGCCTTGACTTTTTGGGCCCTCTCTGAATTTGATTGCTTCCATATACTCCATTGGTTGCTAATAACCATTTGACTCAATGCATCTTTCACCTTCACAAGTCGTCTTAGAACAATTGTGTGAGATGCAAACCGCCCCTATGAACTCCAAGTTAACATGTTAATAGTAAGTTAATAACACATTTAAAATATGTAAATAATGCAAAAATTATTTTATTCAATTATAAAATACTTACATAAAATGATGTTCTTAAAACTAAATATATTAAATTTTAAAATTTACCTTCAACAATTCCAATGTTGAAAAAGTTCTGAAAATTGCTTGTGACATATGGTGGTTTGTCACAAACATCTGGATCTCCTCAGACTCCTGGTATATTTCTTTCACCCACTCTATTTGGGTGCCAATTGCTTGCATCACCAAATTGAGGGAGTGTACAGTGCACGGTGTCCAAAAGATGTGCTCATATCCGGCCTCTACCAAAGCACCTGCAGCCCTGCAAACTTTTGCATTGTCCGTAACTACTTGGACAACATTTTCACTACCCACCATCTCTATGGAGTCAATGAGAATCCTGGAAATGAACATTGCATCTTTCACTTGCCCTTCACAGTCAACCGCCCTCAAAAACATTGCCCCCTTGGGGGACACTGCAATAACATTAATCAATGGATGGTTTTTGCAATCTTTCCATCCATCGGAAACAATAGATACACCTGTTTCAACCCAAGAATCTCTAATTGGTTTTAGTTGGGCCTCTACATATTTCCTCTCTTTTTGCAATAAGGTGGTACGCACCTTTTCATACCCAGGACTTGTGAAATCAGGAGGTGCACTATTTATTGCTGACACCATGTCCTTCCAATATGGTGATCTCACCAAGTTGAATGGAAGACCATTGGCATAGAGGCAACGTGCAATTTTTTCTTCAGCTATATCTCTTGCCTCCATTTTAAATGCTTTCTCTAATGGACCTCTCTTGCGGGTGGTGGTTTCTGGTTCTTCATCTTCTTCTTCCGTAGAGGGTATAGACAAGAAGGGATGTCTAGAGGGCCTAACTATCTGATGAGTGGGTAATGTTTGTTTTTTCTTCCCGGAACTATAACTAGTTTGTTTTCCTCTTGCAATTGAATTGTCGGCATCTTCTTGTTCTTTTATAAATCCTGCTATTTGTCCAGTAGATAACCCCTTCTTATCTGGACCCACACACATGTTAATCCCTTTACCACCAGGGCCCATAAAATGAAGTTTTACTCGGTAGTAGGAGCTATTATATTGTGCATTGCAAAAATTACACTTCCAAACAAACCCCCCACCTCCAGGAATTTGTGAAATTTGTGTGGTATGTCTCCATAAAGGAGATCCTTTATCAATTTTAAACTTTTGGCTTCCATCCCCACCCACTGAACTTTGACTACTTGCCATTGTTGCAATCTATAAAAAAAATGAAAAAAATATATATATATTCGAAAAACTTCTTCACAAACTTGAAAAAATTCATCAAAAACTAAGAAACTTAAAAAAAATCATCAAAAGATTGAAGAATAGGGTTTAAATGCATACCTTGAACACTTAAATCTCCTTTGTAGAAGCTATTTGCCACTCCTCAATCGATCTCCTTCAAATGCAATCACCTCCCTTCAAAATGCTAAGATGGACACAAATTATGGAGAGAGTAAAATGAGAGGTAAAAATGAAATGCTTTAGTGTTAAAATGCCTCATATTGGGTCGTTTTAGGGTTTTGTAGCAAAATAGAAAATAAAAAATTGCTTTTTATTCACTTTTGGGCCCACTTTTGAAGTGCTGGGCCGTGGGTTCGCAGGGGTTCGCCCGGGTACGTGGCTGGTACCCCCGGGTCCGCGTACCCACGGGCCTGGTACCCGCTGGGCACGCACCCTGTGCGTACCCAGCGCGTACCCACAGGCGAACCCGTACCGGGTTCGTACCCGAACCGGGTTCGAGGCCTGTGGGTACGAATCCGGTAACACAGGCTAAATAACATTATGATGTACATCCATCAAAATCTTGACAACTGGCCTATAATTTAGAAAAAGGAAACGGGGAAGGTCAATAAGACTGCCTCAAATCTACTTTTGAAACATAGAATAACAATTTAAAACTTAATCTAAACAGATTTGTTACAACTTGGAACCACTAAGCTTGTAGATGGCTGAACATCAGCCGGACATCTTCTGTGGGATACAAAACCTTGAAAGAAATTTTCCAAGAAGATACAACTATTTATACAGATTTCTGTTAATAAAGTAAACAGACATGAATGCTCTGACAAAAATCTAGTTGTTTGCACATAAAAAGGATATGTGAATTACATGATAAAAAAATAGATGAGGCAAGTGTAGGCATTAATACAAAAAATCCTAGTACCAGGCATACACCATTAACTGTTTAATGATCTTTCAGAAATCAGCAAACAAGAAGATCAATTCCAAAGACCATGTTAAAGAGATTAAGAGATGTCTTCTTGACCAGTTATGCCTAATCTTGTAATCATGTTATGTGAGAATATAATATCATAGTAGAACACATTAAGAAAGGGTTTAACATGTATTTTAGTCATTTTCTTGAATGATTTTTATATTGTATGGAAGCTGCGAAGGCATTTCGAAGCGGTTAGGGCATTTTACGTATGCTACTATGACCATGACAAAGTCGTGTACATCGACGGAATTTACTTCAGACTTCAGTTTCTTTGTGGCATTTTAAATTGAGTGGAATAATTTTGATGGCAACTTGGGCGAACACAAACAACCAAGGACACTACGAATCCCTCTAGGACAGCATTAAATCAGCAAACTCAAACCACAGAGGGGTGAGATAATAGTAATTGCACAATTGGATTCAGACACCTCAAGCTCCAGGAGGTAGAAATATTAACCAGGCAAAGTGACTACTTGCAGCCAATGCTCTTAACGTCACAGCAAGCTATGAAGACACAATTACAAGCTAGAGAATGCATGTCTAATCAATGAGGCCGATTCTTGGCCATAGGCGACTGGGAACTTTGTCAGATTACCATTGAACACACTAGAAACAACAGATTTTAATGTGCATTAACCAAAACAAACTGATTACAATCTTATTCAATCCTCAACGAATCGATGTATACTCCCATTCAGAAAACCCAACCTTGTCCCTTCATGCCTTGGTGCTATTCACCATTTCCAGTCTGTTGTTCTTTTACTAGAGTCCAATCGGCTTTCCCAAGACAACCGATCCTCCTTGCGCAAGCTACAGAATAACCCCTTCTGCGCATTTGCCAAGAAATTGTTTTCATTGAATCACACAGAATTGGCTTTCTTTGTCATTTCCAGAGTTCACTTATCGCTACCTCTGGTTCACTGGCAATCCATCGACCCCTTTGCTCAGGTCAACCTTCCACTAGCACAACTTCTTTCCCTTATTCGTCCTTGCGCCCGCCCCCCTCCTCCCCAAACTGACTGCTGATCATGGAATGTTTTTGCTCCCTCAAAACTATTGATCTCTCCAGCCAAGAGCACTTTCTTGGTTCGGGCTTTCTTTTTCCCTAACTGTCACCCTCTCCATTCGCAGATCCTTCTCCTCCACCAAAGGTGGTGATACCACTCCTTCAGATCAACCAGTGAAATTTGACAGGCAACCACCAGAACAAGGCACAAGAGGTCACTTGCCAAAATTCAACAAGGCAAACAAAATAAGATAAAATCAAAAGCCAAAATGTGTAAACAAAAATTGGGAAAGTGAGACAATATGATGCCCCTGCATCAAATTTGAATCCATTACTTAGGTGTTTTCATGATCAGTTCCTCTTTATTTTTATTTAAGTTTTGGACATTTTCATTTTGTTTAATAAATATTATTTTTAATATTTATTTATTAAATATATGTATACATATATACACTTATATGTATACACATATACATACATATATATGTATATATACACATACATACATATATATACACATGTATATTGTATACACATATATGTATATATACACATACATACATATATATACACATGTATATTGTATACACATATACACATACATACATACATATATATATATATATATATATATATATATATATATATATATATATATATATAAATATTTGAAAAATAGTCACATTAGTATTCAAATCCGTTTCCACATAAGCCTATTAGAAAAACTATTAAACGTTTGATAAAAGAAGATTTAAGAATTGTGAAGTTGCGCCAAATTAAAATATTATAAAATGGTGTGCATTAACTTGCATTGGATGTTCCATAACAATAACCTTTAGTGGATGTTGGAATAGACCATAACTCTCTCTCATTTCTACTAACGCTTAGTGTTGACAATTCTCATATAGACTAATCCTAATGTTCCTTGTGGAAAAATAACCACTCATCCTCATAGATTGAAGACCTAAAGCAAAGTTTCACATTTATAAAAAATAATCTTTGTTTTTCTCTATTACATTTTGCAAAGTATATTGTAATTGAAATTTTGAAATTTATGCATTATGCACTATGCATGGTGCCATGCAATGTAATGAGTGATACAAACATAAATGAAAAAATCAATATTCCACAATTCATGTCTAAACTCTCATTTTTATTTGCTCTCTCTATATCTCTTTGTGAACAGTGAATAAAATGCCTTTTAAATTTAAAAAACAACAGGTTTCTCTCTCTTTTATTGTTTGCTTTTCTTTACATTTTATGAAATTTCGTTTTTTTTCCAATTAAATCCTGATTTAAAAAAAAAATATTTATCTTTTGGTTTGCCCATTTTATCTGCAATTTTTTTGGCTACTATGTCCTTAATGAGTTTACATGGTACTTCTACCAAATGACAGTTATCTACATAAATAATTGAAGAACAGAGTAGCAATCAATATGTAGATTTTGGAGAACAGACTATCAATCAATATATAGATTACAAGTACTAGATTCTGACTGCTAACAACCATTGACATATCACTTTTCAACATATACTCATCGAGATATTCTCTCCCAACGTAGGCAATTCCACAAATATACATGGAGGGCCCTAATTGAAGCTGGCATTCATAATTTACTAAAGACTATACAAGATTACAAATCACCTTGCTAGCAATCCATACAGTTCAAAAGAACGTATTCTACCACTTAATATAATCCCAATACACTAAGGCTAGGAATATATAAGAAAATCTCAAAAGAATGAACAGAAAGTCTACAGAAGTGCAAGAGCAGTTGTGACAGTTGTTCCATATTTACAGGTTTTGGGTCTGTTGAGCTATGTTTCAAAAGTATGAAATATGTTTCAGGCTCTAAATCTTCTGTTATAGTTATCATTATTTGATTTGCTTATTATCTTTTTTGTGCATATTTGACTACATGCAATGGAGAGAATTATTTGAGCTTCAAGTTCAAGCAATACAATTCTTGTTTGAAAAAAGGGAAAAAACATTCATGGCAAAGCATCACACTTAATCTGCTAGAGCCCTTTATTTAGTTACATATGTAATGTAATGCACAATACATTGCTTGACCTGCATGAATATGTGCCAGAGCAGAATGCTATGATTTTGTGTGCATTCACGATGGCAAGGAGTAATGCAATCAACCAGCTTTTTTTTAATTTCTTGTCAAATCTTGAGTGAGGTTATGGTTTATCTTGATTACAATAGAAGCACTTTATACATTTAAGTTGTTTCTGTAATTAAGTTTGATCCGTGAATGGTCTGAGTTTCCCCTTTGTACCAGATTAGCTATTGCTATGTTAAATAAGCACTAACAATGAGTGTTTAGGGTTTTTCTGCTTCGCAATGATTTATACGACAGCTGCTTCTTTGCACTTTGCTAGAGTAAAGCTTATGATGAAAATGTAAATGTGCCTTTTAAATCATACATGCAATTTTAATCATCGGTCTTATATTTTTTCATAACGGTTACTTAAGGCCCAGGGGAATCAATGATTCATGCATGAACGCCTACTCTGACTTTTGTGGTTACCATTTTTGTTGTAGAGGAAAGAGAAGTTTTTCTCTACATATCTCAATCTGTTTTTACATTCGAATGTCTTGTAATTTTAGGTTCGGATGCAAGAAAAGAGTGAGAAAGAGGGATTCAGAGCTAACAAGCTTGAATCATTTGATGAATCTAACAGCAGCTTCTGTAAAGTTTGCTTTGCTGCACAAACTGCAGCTGTTATCCTTCCTTGTCGGCATTTATGTTGTAAGATTATCCTGCTGCTTTGAACTCGCTATCTTTTTTATTTAATTTTTGTATTAAAAATTTAAGTGCTGCTTGTTATTTTATCTCAACACTTTCTAATTATTTGTTTGCGTATGCTAATTGTTATTGTTAATCTGACATATTATAGTTATGGGTTATATTTTCATATTTCTTATATGCATTATAACACTTATTTAGGTTGTAGATTTAGAAGGTTCTGCCTTCATTAAAATTTAATTAGAGCATGTTTTCTGCTTTTGATTTGGTTGCAGTATGCAAGACATGTGCTGTAGCGTGCACAGAATGTCCACTTTGTAACAGTGTTATTACTGACAGAATCATTACATATAAGTCTTGAGGTGAGACTCAGAAGGCTTTTTTTCCGATTATTGCTACATTGATGTGCTTTATTTCTTGATGTCGACAAAAAGGGATATATTTTGGAGGAGGCAAGCTCAAGTTTCAGCACAATTCTTGCATTTTTAGGAATTATAACCTTACGATCTACATTTGGCCTAAAGTGCTTGTCGCAATTGGATCTTGGGTTACAATCCTTTTCAGTCTTTTCTATCTTCTTTATGTTTGTCTTGGCCCCTCTGTCTGAAAATTCATCTGAGGCATTATTCACTCCGAGCTCAATACAATTTTTTGTTTGTCTCCATCATATGACTAAATACATATTACAATCTTGAAGCATATCCTGGCTGGACCGTGCATCCACTGAACACTGATATGTTGTATTTTTCTAGAGAAGAATTGTCTTTTGGAAAAGAGCTGAAAATACGAAGTGCAGAACAACATTTCAGCTATGATAGCATACTATGATTCTGTACAATGTGATGTATTCTAAGGAAAAGTGCATGAGACACATTTACATTTGGAAGAGCATTTTCATGGTTGTTTCTTCTCAACCAGTGTTATATTGTTGGTCAAGTTTGGTTTTCTTTGGACCTGTAGATTATCCAAGATTTGCCTTATTAGCGAGAGTAGTCTGCTTATTGTGACATGTGGCATTTATTAAATGACCGTGGCTCCAGTTGTCATATGCTTCTTGGTGGCCATTTTTGTGGGAAGTAACTTGGTACCAGATTTGGTGTTCCTCCTATAGAGGAAGGTCTTTGTGCTTAGGAATTTTGTAAAGCTAATTTCCCTGAGGAAATCTGCAATAACTAATTGCCAAAATCATGTACTAACATCTTGGAAATTGTGAAGTATTGCTGTCTATGTGTTAAAAAATGTAGCTGCTTTATCTTCAAGGAGATTTGCAATGTCTAATTGCCAAAACCATGTACTAACTAACATCTTGGAAATTGTTAAGTATTGCCGTCTATGTGAGTTATAAAATGTGGCTTCTATATCATCAATTTAAAGTCCTTCAGAAATTCTTGTGATCCAAGAATCTGATGATAGATGATCTATCGACCATTGCAATTTACATTACAATAGATTTCAAGTGAAATCTTAGTAGCCCATGTTTAAGGGTAAGCATTATGAAATTTGTAATGCAGTAATAAAATAGATACAGAATAATGGAATGAGGTTTACACAATAAAAAAGTACAATCTAAGGACTTTATGATAAAGCAGTGTTTTTAAGATCATGAGAAAATGGTGCATTTCTATGCGTTCACTAAACTTGTCATTAAGCCTGATCATGTCATTAAACTTAATTTGTAATTGGGTTTTTAAATTTCAATATACTGTTTTGCGTCTTTAAAAAAGAAAAAAAAAGCCCAGTTATGCAAATGGACACTGATATGGCTTTTATGACACTGAAATCAATCATAAAAATCTACAGATATAAATGCTACCAATTTCAGTGCATTTTTACACATGTTCTCATTATATTTTAATTAGAGGATTACCACTTGATGTATTTACTAAATGTTACTTGCGACAATATGTGAGCTTGAGAATGCCTGTCATGGCAATAAATAGGATTGATATCACGGGGTTGGAGCCATTAATTAATAAGCCCCAAACCCATTTGAAAAGATGTCACAGGATGATAACAGATGTCACATAGTTGCTCTCAAGGATTACCACAAGCTGACAAAATCTCCAGTTCTCAACCCTCACGGTTGAGAGGGACAACCTATGTCTTTTGTACCTGATGGTTCTTGAATATCATAAAACATTGCCTGCTATATGTGTATGTGTTAACGAGCTCAAGATGACAAGTATTTCTTTTGAAGGCAATTATCCGTACATGCAAACTTGATGCTAGCCCAATATCAAGTCAAATCTATATTTGGCCACTCGTAGTTAGTTTTGAAACTCACATATTAAAGGGAGTGGATACCTATTTTTGAAGTCAAATTGATACCTTAACTTGATTGCCAACTGTTAATTAGATGATTAATTTTGAAGCCAAATTGAAATATTTCAAAATATCTAAATGTTGTTGAAAACAAGCAATGCAAGCACAAGAACAAGATAACAAGTATACAACTTATCTAACAACTTAACAATTATGAGTGAGAGTGTCACAATATTCAGAGTGAAATAATATTTTTTTATGTACTTTGTCAATCTTCATCATTCCTCCCAACAACAGATGCATTGGCCTCTAATCATTCAAAAGAGAGAGACTACTATTACAAAGGGTGCTGGAAAGTACATCGGATGATGTGCGGCCTTGGTGGAGCAACACAAAAATAAATATTTCTAAGCATTTTCAAGTTGGTATGGCTTAAAATGCAACTTCCAAATGTCTAGGAGTGTGCAGATGATGAGCACCATGCGACACACAAATATTAATGTATACAAAATGGTCTCCATGTCCACCTCACAACAATTAATAAGAGCCAAGCAACTTATCGAAGTCTAGAAGTAAAATCATCTTTGCTAATAGAATGAATGAGAAAAGTTGGAAAAATATAGGCAACTAAAAGTTTCTCAGGTGTACGTTGAGGAATCGTAATAAGAAAATAATTCGAATAGTTTGCAAGAGGGGAAAATCCAAATCTATACTTTTAAGCCAAAAATAAACTAAAAGTAGTTTAGAAACCTCGAAAAGGAATAAAAGGAATCATGATTGTAAAAATGAGTGCCCTAAAAGAGCAATTCATCTTCTCAGATCCCGAGACTAACTATAGAATATAGAGACAATTCGCAAGAGTTGATGAGATATGATATGAGACAAATGCATAGGAAACAAAATGCTGAACTTGTAGGAGCAAAAGGAACATTGAAATATTCGATTCGTTTTAACATATAAATAAGTGGGGACATGATTGAAGGATGATGTGAGCTTATAAAGAACCTAAATAGTGTTAACCAATCTTATAAAGGTTTGAGAAAAGTTTGAAGTAGGAGGCTTTCCATTGACCATAGGGATTGCTCAAAATTTCCAAAGAAAACCTCTTCCATCTTCGGATGCACAATGCAAATATTTTCGTTGCAGAATTCACCGAAGGTAAAGTCATGCAATATGTAGAGAAGCTTTGTGGATTCCATGAGTAGTATGAGTTTGAATTGTGTGAAATAGTCTTTGCTTGTGCTTGTTAAAGTCATGCAATATGTAGAGAAGCTTTGTGGATTCCATGGGTAGTATGACTTTGAATTGTGTGAAATAGTCTTGCTTGTGGTTGTTAGGCTCCACAAGGGAAAAATGATTGCCCCTTACATAATGCTTTCGCTCTCAGACTCTTAAAATATTTTCTTGCACAAGTAGGCACATAAATTTATTGCGATTCATTTTTTAAAATGCTATAATTAGTGCAATGGAAGAGTTGGTTGTGTCCATGGCACATTATGCATTCTTATCAGTATTGGTTTAGGTTTAGGTTTGGTGAAGCATATAAGGGCCATATGGCAAATGTGCTACCGCATACTTAATGTTATCGGTGTTAAGCCTCTAATATTCTATCTTCTTAAGTGTCGTAAGGTTATGTACTTGTGGTATGTTAACTAAAATATTTTCATAATTTTTTAAGGTTGACTTAATTAGGACGAAAGGGTGTGACACTACATAGTTACGTCTATAAATAAAGAAGATAAAGGCTCTCCCAAGTTATATTAATTTATATTTGTTATATTTTGATTTTTCCAAGAAATACTCTAACAATGGTCTTGTAGTTATGGTTTGGACTTTTTTTATTTTGTTTTGTTTTTGTTATAACTAAGAAACCATTATGAATTTGACTACAACTAAAGAAGTTTCAATTACAAAATAGTTTTTTGTGATTTTTTTGAGCAACTTTTGCAAATTCATTATTTTCATTAATTTACTTTATAGGTTGTAGTTTTTGGAATCTTAAAGTTTTGTTTACAATCTTAATGCTCATTAACAATTTGTAGGGTTAGTTCTTTATAATTTCTAATTGGAGGATAAGTTAATTCTAGATAACATAGTGTTCAAAGTTTAGTCAAAAGATGAATGCCAACTTTAGTTATAGCTCATATTTTAAAATTTTACGATCACAACTCACATTGCATAGTTTCTTTCTTATCTAGTGTAAAACTTAGAGTGAAATAAACAAGCACATTAGAAGCCATGCCATCTTTTGGTTTAGAGGACTTTTCTATAAATATTTAATCCAAAGACTCTCTATTGTTCACCACCTAAAATTGAAGTAATATTTTACTAAGATGTGAAATAATAGTACATTTTATCAATGATAATTTGTTTCCTCCATTTGCAAAATCTTTAAATAAGAATTTAGATATGTTTAAACAAGAACTATTGTTTGAATTGAAGCCCCAACTAAACCACCTAGGTAGGTATGACCCTAACCGACAAAATTAAGGGATCAAGTAGTCTTTTCTAGGTCCAAAACTAAACCTACTTAAAATAGACATTCACAATTTTGATGTTACAAATATAACTTTATGGACAAGTCCCATAAAACAAGCTCCATAATATCCTAGATAATATAATGATTGACATAGCCTCAGTGCATTTAGAATTTGAAACTTATCAATGGTACTAGTGGATGATGAGTGATAAGCAAGGACAAGTGCCTAGTTGGAAATAATTTACTAATGCTTTAGCAACCCATTATGAGCAACCATAGAATTGAAACTATTTCCCTAGTTGACAAATTTAAAACAAATAGGATATGTAACAAAATATAATGTTGAGCATATGAGATTGCCAATCTAGACTCAGGACACGACACATTATTAGAGGCTACAACTCTTCATTGATGAACTATCATTGAATTAAGCATGATTTTATTTATTGAAACCTTATATAGTTAGGAAAGCTATGCACCAAGCATTGCATATTGAGAAATGAAACTTTTCCACCATAAGTTCCATACAAGGTCAAACCATAAGATGGAAAAATATAAATGTGACTAATTTTTGTTAATAGAAATGGAACCAACTTCTTTAATCTAAGACAAATTACTAAGCTCTCTTCTCAATAGAAGGCATATAAAAGAGAAAAAGGTCTATGTTGGCATTGTAAAAGAAAATGGTCTAGAGCTCATAAGTGTGCTAATAGTGAGAAAAAAACTTACGATATTGAGAATAAGGTTGAAGAAGAGGAAGAAGTAGTTGTAGAAAAACCAATTATGGAACTTGAGCACAAGAAATCAAAGGAGGAAGAAAATGCTAGTATCTCCCTACATACATTGAATGACACAAGTACACCACAAATATTGTGATTGGTTATATCAAAAAGTGAAAGGTGACAATATTGGTTGATACATGTGCACATAAATTTATTGATTGAAGATTGGTTAATAAATTTAACTATTTTGTGTATCTAGTTGCTACTTTTTAGGTCACAATAGTCAATGGAAAACAACTCTCTTGTAGTGGTAAATGCCATCATATAAAACTTTCAATGAGAGATTATCAGCTAGGTTCATAAATGTTTGTTATCTCATTTTTGGCAGTATATGTAGTTTTGGGTGTGCAATGGCTTAAACAATTGGGAACAATGACTTTCAATTTTAAGACTTACTACAAATGGAAAAAAATATAAATTTAGAAGAATGCAATCACTACCAAGCCAAATTGAACATTAGCTCCCATAATAGAGATAAATTACTTAAGAAAGGTTCTTATGACATAGTGACACAACTACATTTTGTAGAAGCACAAGACATGAAAACTTAAGATCCACTAGAGCTTCAAAAGATCATTCAACACCATCAATATGATTTTCAAGAACCCAAGGGTTTACCTTTCCAAAGACCATGATCATGCCATTAAATCGATACAAGGGAAGTATTTCTTTTAGCATTGGATCTTAGAAAGAAAAAAAATGATCAAGGAAATGTTGGATTCATGCATTTTTCATCCTAGCAAAAGTGCCTATTCGTCTCTAGTGGTTATTATTGAAAAGAAAGACGAGTCATGGAGGATGTACTCAGATTATAGAGAACTAAAAAAGCTCACTCCTAAAGATGTTTCCTATTCTTGTTATTAATGAATTATTAGATGAATTAAATAATGCAATTTTATTTATTAAGTTAGATTTGCATTCAAGTTATTATCAGATTTTACTAAAAGAAGAGGATGTGCACCAATATTTATTTAGAATACATCGATTCATTATAAATTCTTAGTTACACCATTTGATCTCACCGATGCTCCCAACACCTTTTCATAGTCTCATGAATTTATTGTTCCATCCATTTCTTTGACAATTTGTGTTGGTATTCTTTGATGACATCATCATCTATAGGAAAACATGGAAAGACTAATGATTCATACAAGAGCATCTGAAGTTGCTAAGCATTGATAGCAACATTTTTGAAGGGGATCATGATGTTATGCCCCTAGTATTCTATCTTCTAAAATGTAATAATGTTAAACACTTATGACATGTTTAACCCTATTTTTTTCATTTATTTTTGCAAGTCAACTTAATTAGGATGAAGGTGTGTGTGCCAACATAGTTATGCCAAAATACAATCATCATGAGAAGTGAGAGAATATCACTTTATTACAAAGATAAAACATAGGGTAAAATAAAAAATCTTTAGAATAATCATCATTTAATTTTTTTTTTTTTTATATGTATGTTTTAAATAAATGGCGCTCTGGCCTATTGCAGAAACCCTGCCATTGTCACCGTTCCCGCACGCCTCTAATGCCCGTCTGTTGAGTGTGGTCTCTTTTGCGCGGGCCTCTAGTCGGGGCGAAGTTATTGATGTAGCTCCTTGCGCTGCTGGTATTCCTTCTCCTGGCGATGCTTCGAACACTAGTGCTGCGGGATCTTTTGCAGTTGGTTCTATCGGGCACGTTAATGGAGGTTTCGTGGCTGCTGCTTATCCTTGCCATTTCCCGCTTGATGTGGGCACAAATGGGGTGATTGGGGGTCTGCCCTTTGCAGCTATGGCTTGTGTGGGGGATCTTGTTGTTGTTGCTCACCTTCCTTGGTGAGAAAAAAAATGACCCCTGCCTTGTTCTCAGTCATCCCTTGTTGTGGTCTGTGGACATGACATGCTAGATAATGGATCTTGTTACGCCTGTCAAAGTCTGATATGTATATTTAATTATTTCTGGCATTTTCTTCTAGACATACATAAGTGGGTTTTAAAGACTTGGAGGCATCTCAACGAGGGTGCAAAGTTTTTTCTTGGGGTTTATTTATTGCAAGGTTTGAAACTCCGAAGGACATGGAGTTGGTGTTGGATGTGGGACAAACTTTCTCTCTCTAAAATCTTGGTTCCTTTGTTTCAACCTTATTATTTAATCTCTCAATATTATGTCAGTTTGAGTGAGGTGGTTTGATGACTTTTTTTATCATATTTTGAGGATATCAACAGTGCTATTGGTCATTTTTTAAAGTTGGATTCAACTAATTCCAACAGTAGACACACTACCTTTGCTCATACATTTCTAAAGCATTTTATGGGGATGTTGTTTTGATGGTTTAGAGTAGACACTAGATTCAATTGCTTGATTATGAATGCCTATCATTTCATTGTAGATGTGGTTTTGCTATATGATATCTTTGCTTCTAAATGTCCCCGTTGTCATTTAGGAATTTGTGGGCTTTGCTACATGGTGACACAATGGTCTTTTTGATCATTTGATTGTGGATCTATCTATTATTTCTGACTTTTTGGTGAATAAGTCTCCATTTTTTGCCTCGCCTTAGGTGGTTTATGATGTGATTTTGGAGTCCTCTTCAGGTGGCATCCCCTAGATTAGGTGTGGTTTAGGTGATGCCATTGGATTGGAACTCACCTTTTGAATAGGTCCAAACTTCTCTTGCATCTGACCCCATTGCCTAGTTGGTAGCTTGGTGGGCTGTGGTAGGATTCTTGTTTCTGATTAGTCTGTAGGTTATGTGTTACAAGTGGCATCTCTAGTTAGATCTTCTTCCTCTTCACGTGAAGTGTCTATGATTGAGGCGTCAGTTGAGGACTCACTCCTCTCTCCATGCTTGGAGGAGCTAGATAACGGTGTGTCTTGGATGATTATTCAAAGAAGGAAGATAGGTCTTCCTAAATCTGTTTTGAAATTCCATCTTCAGATAAGGGTGTGTGGATCATAAGGAAGGGTTTGGTATAGAGTAGGTTGGAATAGTTGTTTTTTAATGATAGTTTGACTGCAAATACTTTATTGATTGACTTTTTTTGACAGCTATGATTGTCACTTTTGTATCTTTTGTTATTGTATTAATTACCAGCTATTATTTTGTTAATATTTTGATGTAATTTTTTTTTAAGAATCCTGAAAAAATCTATTTACCCTTCAATAAAAATTAAAACTATAATATAAAAACTATCAATCCTCAATACAAATCTCCACCTTATTTAGATAACAAACAATTATAGTTGTGTTATTGTACTGAAGAGCCTTACATTCTCAATCAATTTGTCGGTGTATTTACATTATTATTGCAATAATTGACCCTCCTAACATTAGTAATCTGTCCTTGTCAACCCAGTCACATTTTGAATTCTAGAGTTCATATGACAACCAATTTATTTTGGAGAAATTTTCTTCATCGACTCTCTTTTGCTGTTCTAACTGCTTTACTGGTTGCTGTTGACCGATATTTTCTTTCTGATTTACAAGATATTCTGATCACATCACCTAACCGCTGAAATTTATTGTCTGTTGTAAATTCTACTTATAATATTTACTATAACTTGTTTTTGGATTGCTTTCTTAATTTTTTATTTGAAGTTTGAGTCCAAGTGTCTTGTACTGGATGGTAGCAAAAATCATCATAAGCCAACAAGTCCCATTACGGACTATAGCAACGATGACTAAAGACATTCAGCAAGCAATCTCATAAGGGATAGATTACAGAGTTGGTAGGAGCCATGAATTAATAAGCCCAAAACCCAATTGTAAGATGACAATAGATGCCAAATGGTCCCTACCAGGGATTGTCAAGATCTGGAAAAATCTCAGTTCTCACCTAAAGGGAAGCGTACAATAATGGAGCAAAGCATAAGTCAATCTTCCTGCAAGGGATGGTGGCAGGGTATTAGCAAGCAGTCAACAAGGGATGTTAAAAGACTTGCCTATCAGTCTCATAACAGACTACTGGCCATTAGTCACACAAAGGATGTGGTAATTATTTACCCAACAGTCTCATAAGAGTTGGGCGTCAACTCTTACCTAGGCAACGTTAACTTCAGTTTGGAATCAGATTGCACGAGACCATTAATATTGGACTTCAGCGTTCATAGATTCAAATACACTGCCAAACACAAAATTCTTGGAATTCATAACCAACGGCTCTTTGACATCTAGCAGAAAACTTTATCCCAGTTGTAGCTTCATCATTTTTGTTTATGATTCTTCAACTACCTGTGTTTTTTTAACAATTTTGTGATAGGTTTTCACTAACTGGTCGACTGCGAAAGACTTCACCATCACATCTTCATTGAGAAATTTCAACTGAACTACTAGATCTCACCGACTTGGGAAACGCCATCTTTGAAACTAGGAGCCCAACAAATATTGAATGTATCCATAAATAGATTAGCTTTGTTTTTAAGGTTAGAATTTGACCATCCATTTCTGATTATTTGATTGATCGGTGATTGAATTACAACATTGAGTTGATTTATTACACACCCTCGATTGGGCTTCATGAGGGGAATATTCTGCATCTAGAAATTTGTGGGCAACATATCCTCTACATTCCTATCAACCAAAGGAATGGCTGTTTTGGCATGTGTTTGACCAACTTCATCCACTCTAATGCTGCTTTGCGTTTATGCCTTATTTGGTGATTTAGATTGCATTATACAGGATATTACATTCAAATAAGAAGGGTTGGACTTTGAATTTGTATTTCTTATTGCTAATCATGGTTAACCTATTGGGGTGATGGGGAAAGAGGTGCTTAGAGTGGTTAAAGGATGAATTTTATTATTAGAAGGATTTGTTATAGTTATAGGGAAATCATATATTGTTTTGTTAAATATCTGAAGTTCAATTGTGTTCATATACTGACACATATTTGTTATAATCTATAGCATGAGATTTCTATCACTAATATTAGAGCTATTGGTAAGTTGAAGACTATTAGGATATCCCTTGGTTTGATTTGAAATGTCATCAAGAGATGAGTAATTCTAAGTAGTAATGATAATTGAAGTTTAATTGTCCAAGTTATCATAACCTATATTTGAGGCATCAACAAAAGTACCTGGTAGAACACACATTTGTTTTCTTTACAAAGTTGGAGGCTTTAAGAGGATCATTTAGAGTGAACAATTTGATATTCTTACATAAAAAAATCTATTAAATAATGAATTTACAACTTTTCTTGTCTTTGGGTCATGATCATTGGATTCATCATCACATGCACTATTGTTTCAACTTAAAATGTTGGATTTGCTAGCACCAAAATAGGTAGACAATTTTTTTGGGTGGATTAACTTCTTACACCATGGTACAAGAACAAGTTGAGTCCTAAGCTACATGAAACTTTGATATGCATTCACCTAGCCACAAGTGATAAGTTAGAGAAGTGGATAAATAAGTTAGATAGTGGGGGTGTTCACTTAGCCACATATGTGGTAAAGTTGCTACCATATGTAGATGACCTTCTTAATGGAAAAATGACAGTCTGCAAGAACACTTGAGAGCTCTAGAACTATTTTTTTCAAGAGGTGGGAATGCAAGTGAATGTTGGCAAAACCAAGGTCATGATCTTTACCTTGAGAAGAAAAAGAAGCGAACAAAATTTGAGTTTGAAGGAAACCCCTTGCAAGTGGTAAATGAATACAAAATATTCAAGCTCTGATTTTCACAATAGTCTTAGTTGGGAGGCTTGTAGGAAAAAATGATACAAGGGAGATGGAAAGTCCTATACATGCTCCAAAAAATTTGTAGATCAATTGAGTTATGAGATTGGAAAACAAAGAAGACATTATTTGGGCTACTTGTTACACCCATGGTGTTGCATAGATGCAAAAATTGAGGCAAAAACACATCACCATCAAAATGGAGACAAATAGAAAGGTTACAAACATGTTAATTACAAGCAGTTTCAAAATAAAAACTATGGTTCTATATGAAATTATCTTACCCAAGATTGGAGTCTTTTCATTAGAAGCAACAATATTGGTTCAACTATTCTAGGATATTTGAAGAGAATGGAGAGCATAGAAGGAAACCATTGGTTCAAAATAGCAGTGGACAAAAATTTAAATCTAAGGAAGAACACATGGATGAAGGAAAATACCAAGTGGATGAGTAAATGGGGAATTAACATGCAAGAGTGCCCAAACATTGACGTGGAAAGCAAAAGGTATGTGAGAGAGAAAGCCAAAGTTTTCATGTGGAAAAATTAAGTTAGATGAGAATGACAATATTATGTCAAGCAATTCAATCCCACATGTGACCATGGGCAAAAGCACTATGTAGGAGTGAAAATAAAATATAAAGCTAAAATGCTAATATCCTAGCCAAGAACTAGCTCAAAATTTTTGTGGTTTTATTTCATGGTTTCCTAATTACTAATTTGATGGTTTCATATATTGCTTCTATTTATTTGGTGCTTGAGATGGAGGTTTCATGGTGAGTATTTTAGGTACTATTGTGTTGCTACAATTACTCTAGATCTATTATTGATGATACTTGTATACAGGTTTAGACTTTGCTAGTGTATTGTAACCATTGATTACTAAATAATACATTCAGTTTCTTTCAAGCTTGGGGATTTTTTCTTGAAAGGGTTTTCTCTACACAAATCACAATGTATAATATATTGCTTTTGTGTTTATTTATTTGTAAAAGGTAAGTGTAGAAAGATGGGGGACCAAAAATTGGTGTGCGCTAGAACACACTTGTGTTTTCAAGAAGAAAAATAACTCTCTTTCTCTTTCCAATTCTCTCTACCCCATAAGCTCACACTCTCCCTCTTCATCATACCACATATATGAAATAAATATTAAAGTGACATTTATATATGGACATTTATTTTCTTATACTTTAAGTTATGTTTCATGTATATAGTTTCAAGATGTTTGAGAATGGTTTCAAATCTCTAGGAGTTATAATGTAGATTCTAGATTTTGGAAGATCTTCTAATTTTTTACAGTCAAATTTCAGTAATAAAAAAATCCTATCATCTTGCAATTTTCTAAGGATAACTTTGTAACTATTCAAAAGCATCATCAAGCCTCTTCTTAAATATCTATCTATATCTCCCTCTCTCTAACTCTCTCTATCTCTCCCTCTCTACTTTTGTCTATCTCACAATTCTCTCTCTCCCTCTAGATATCTCTCTACATCTCTCCCTCCATCCATCTCTCACTCTCTCCCTTTCACTCTATCTCACCATCTATATCTCTCTCCATCTCTCCCTCACTCTATTCCCACCTCCATATCAATCTATCTTTGTCTCTCACTTTACCTCTCTCTCTCTCTATCTTCATCTCAATCTCTATCTTCCCCTCTTTTAATCCATCCCTCTCTCCCCCTCTTCTTAGACCTTTATATCTATATCTCTATTTTCCTCTATATCTCTCTCCCCTATCTCTATCTCTCCCTCTCTTTATCTCTCCATCTCTCTTTACCTCTATATCTCTCCATATCTCTATATTTATCTTTCTATCTCTCTATCTCACCCTCTCATTCTCTCCCTCTATATATTTATCTCTTCCATCTCTTTATCCCTCTCTCCTCTAACTCTATCTCTTTATCTCTCCCTCACCCCCTCTCTCTTACTCTCTATTTCCATCTCCATCTCTGTCTCCATCTCCATATCCATCTCTATTTTCTTCTCTATCTCTCTCCTTGTTGGTAATGTAGCCTCATTACCTTCCTGATTCATTTTTTTTGTTTCAACTATGTTTGTCCATCTTAGTTCTTGATGGGAGTGGGTGGGGGTCATTCCCCTCCCATTTCTATTAGCAAGGGAGAGAAATAAAGAGAGATAAGTAGAGAGATAGAGAGGTAGAGAGGGAGAGGGAGAGGGAGAGGGGAGAGGGAGAGAGAGAGATGAGAGAGAGAGAGGGAGGGAGTGCAAGTGAGAGGGAGACTAGAGAGAGAGGGAGGGAGTGAGAGAAAGGGAGAGAGGGAGAGAGAGATCTAAGGAGAGGCTTGATGATGCTTTTGAACAGTTACAAATTTACCCTTAGACAATTGCAAGATGATAGGAGCATGTTGATTACTAAAATTTGACTAAGTTTGAAAAATTATAAGATCTTCCAAAACCTAGAATCTACATTATAATTCCTAGAGATCCAAAACCATTCTCAAACATCTTGAAACTATATACTTGAAATGTAACTTAAATTATAAGAAAATAAATGTTTTTATATAAATGAAACTTGTACTTAAATGTCTATTTTGTCTATATGGTCTAAGGAAGAGGGAGAGTGAGCTATATAAGGAGGTAGAGGGAGATGGGAAGAGAAAGAGAGAACTATTTTTGCTTCTTGGGAACACAAGTGCGTTATAGTGCACTTGCATTATATAACACGCTCATGTTATTATTTTCTTTTGTTATTTCCAACTCCTAGGGTTGGATTTACCTTGGGCATCTAGCCCAAAGGGTTGGATTTACATGTCAATGCCCATAGACATGTTTTTTGTAATTTCTAAAAAATGACAACGTTGAGCATGCTCTCCATCAGGTTTGCATGTCTTTCAATGTCAAGTTAAAAAATAGCATAACAATGTTGACTCTCTCTTAGCTTTCTAAGCATGTATTTTTTTCTACATTTCAATTAAATGTTAAGGTTTTGATCTTTAATTTCATTTTCTAGTGTCCATTTTCTTGTCAAAAAGCTACATATTGTATTTTTGGCTTCATTTTTTACCCATTCATCAAAATTAAAAAAAAAAAAAAAAACATTTTTAGATACTAGACTCTATCTTATATACAATAAAAAACTGATTTTTAATTAATTTCCAAAATATTTAGGGGGCGCACGCTCAATTTTTTGTTTTTAGGATGTGCCTACTTTGAAAGTTAGTAAAAAAAAAAATTCATTAAAAAATTAGCAAAAATTTCGGGCATAAAGTATATGGTGTTAGCCGTGTTTTCATTGAAGCGATTTTTGAAGTGTTAAAAATTTAGGGGAGCCACACTAAATTCTATGTTATGTTTTTCTATAAAAAATGAGCACTTTGTGTGGGCCCTCTATTTGAACCCCTTAATCCCCACCATTTAAAAAAATAGTAGTTTAGAAAATCGATTCAAAGCACTATGACTCTTTTTGTTGTTGCATCTTCAAATTTTCATCTAAGATCAATTATTCTTGATTTAAAAAAAAGTGGTCATTTAAAACCCCCTTGTGGTCCCCCATTTCCTTTTTTTGCACATATCTTCTCTCATAGATTAATGTAGGAAGTGTATTCCACACCATATCTTCATTTCAATAAATACAATTAGTTTTTACCACATGGTTTTCACTTTAGGTCATCTTGGTCATGCATAATCAAGACATTGCCTCATTAGAAAACACTACCAAAATCTTGTTACTCCATGATGTGGAGTGGGATGGAATAAACACACATTCTTGTCATTTCTCCTTTTTTCATTAGACAAATATAACATGTACATGCTAAATTGCACCTTATAATATATGCATATATATCAAATACATAGATTAACATTTGAATACTATTCACCTATAAGTCATCTACAAATCAACATTATAAAATCATATAATCATCCTATAAATTTATCATACGTCTCATACAACATAAGAACAATGCAAATATCATGACACTTCATTTAAACATCATTAATTTTAATTGGACACAAAAATGTATTATCAAAATTAAATTTCACATTCAAATATTAATGTCAATATTTTGAAACAATATAAATCTAAAACATATATTAATATTATACTATCACCGTATCAAGTAACAAACATCCAACTAACTCATTTACATCCTAACATCATAAAAAATATCATAATCAACAAACATCAATATTAGGGTTAGATTCTATTCTATATAACACAATAAATATAATTAGCAACATGTCACACAAAATGACTATCTAGTATAATGATCAATCATTGCACAACCAAACAACACTAATCATTATAGGGTAGTTGAATCAACTATACAAACATATAGTTTTCCCTATGACAAGATAATATTAAAACAAAAGTCTTAATAGGTACAAAGAATGGCTTGGTCACATAATAGGTGACCCTTACCCTAACATTAATAACACCTACCACCAATAATTAATCAAACACAAAGAGTTAGAGATGTTATATAATCATAATCATGAAAACTAATCAACAAAATGACATTATGACTAATTATCTCTAACATCATATGGATAATTGTTAACAAGAAAAGAAGGGAAACATAGATCAAAGTTTTGAGCTGCAAGTACTTTTTGAGTGTTGTATTTTATACCTCAGACTTATCATATAAAGGCAACACTATTTTGATCCAGACAGAGGGTTAACTAATTAAATATATATTTACTAAATGAAAAATAACATCATATAGATGGAATTTTGGTAATTATTATATTAATCACATCAAAAGAGTACATTCATATATCTTCCCCTATAATTTACACATCTCTTTACTTTCCTTACATATAACCTTTTTATACATTCATTCTTATTCTTATATCTTCTTACATACATTTCATATATAAGTTTCTACATACATTCCTCTTACACACCTACATAATGTTATTCATATATTTCTATATACGTATATCAATGCGATGGAATGCGAACCATCTATCCTACCCCCATCCTAGATGGTATATTTTTCAGTTTTAAGGTCTGCAATATCTCTATGGCAAGATGTGGTAGGATTTTCTCAACGATGTCTACATTGTTGCTCTTTCCTGCAAACATCATCCCCCCTTTCAAAATGTTGACTTGTCCTCAAGTCAATGCTACTTTGATGGAAGGATATCCTTGTAGATCTCTTTGAGTTTAGCGCATTTGTTATCCCATCATGTTTTAGCCAATTGTAATTGACGAGTTTGCACTTGGATCTATAGTAGTAGCTTCTCTGCTCCTAGAAGTGTTTGGGGAATCTGTATCCTCTATGTTAACTATTGGGATTCCCAGAGGACTCCTATGATATGTGCAAGCCTTGAATTGACTACTTCCCTTAATTGGTGGAATTGGTTCTAGATTTTATCCCTTTGATCCAGTAGTTGTTGGAATTATGCAAGAAGTGCTTCTATTTGTACCCTATATTGGCCATTTTTATGTTGAAGGGAATTATATTCGGTGGCTCTCTTAAGTATCTTGACTTCTATTTGGTCCATTTGAACTTTAACCCGAGCTGTTACTATTGGCCATTGTAGAAAAAGCCAGTACAATGCATTGTTGTAACCTTTCGTATTCTTTATAGTGCTAATTTGAGACTCTAAGGATGAATGTGTGGTAGCACATTTCTTCCTTTCTTCATTTGTTTTCACCTTTTGGTATTCTCCCTGAAGTTTTTGCCTCATTGTTTTCTTTTTTAATTGGGTGTCCTTGATCACCCCATCTACCATTTTTTCAGCTGGCTAGCTAAAGGTTGGGATGAATCCCCTTGGAGATGTGGGAACTTTCTTTGTATTTATTTTATTATCTCCTCTAGCGGGTTTGAGTTCTCCACATGACTCTAATATTTCTTCCCTTGTTGTTTATTGTCAAATATCCCCTAAGTGGAATTTGTGTAGGGGTGAAATGCTCCCAATATCCACTTGTGAGCCTACAATCGAAAGACATAATAGTTGGGGAGATGCCATCAATTGGATTTGCTTCTGTATGGCCAAGAAGTTCTTAACGAATTTCATAGAGGATGTTGTAGAGGAGGAGGGTGTCTCAGATTATGGAGGAGGAGAATATTGTTCTTGCTCTAAGGTGGCTTTATATTTTTCTTCTTCCTTGTATAAATTTTGATAGGATTTTTTTGTAGCCCCCTTTATCTCATTTTTGATTGCTTGAGTGATTTTTAATTTCTCCATCATTAATCTATCTTACCTTTGATTTGACTAGAGCTCTTTGGTTTGAATTTTTTCTATCTTTTTCTTTTGTAGAGGTGTAATTGTAGCAGTCAATTCTCTAATTGCTCTTTCAATCTTTCCTCTTTCTTAGCTGCTTTTTCCCTTCTTTTTAGTGTGATGGCCAAGGAGTTTGGGTATTGATCCATTAAGTCTTCCAATGGTATGTTGGACACTACCATGTACCCAATCATTTCCCTCTCTATGATAAATTGATTTAGAACTACCATGTTTGGATATTTTTGGAGGGTCGTTTCCAACACCTCTTTGTGAAATATACCATTGTATAGTTGATCTTCATTAACTATTGGAGACACCTTGGGGATAGTTGTATCTTTTGGGAGAGAGGTGTTCTCCAGTATTGCTTACATTCCTCCTCCTCTATGTCCACTATTTGAGGGGAGACCTAGTGTGCCTTCTCCTTCCTTCACTTGGGTTTCTTCTCCACACTCATTTTTAAGAGGGCCTTTGTGGATTCCTCTTTTGATTATTCTTTCTTGAGAGGTGTGGTGGTGAGTCTTCTCTTTCTTGACCTACTACTTTCACCTTGTGAAGGCTTTGCAAGTGGGGTGCTAATAAGAAGCCTTTTGGACCTTCGAGGACTAGAGGTACTCTGCTCCTATGTCTCCTACTTTGGTAAACCCCATTTCTCATGTAGTTTCTCCAAGTTTTTCTCAACATGTTCTTTTGATTTTTTC
The DNA here is from genome assembly GCA_007258455.2 of Sequoia sempervirens. Classification (NCBI taxonomy): domain Eukaryota; kingdom Viridiplantae; phylum Streptophyta; class Pinopsida; order Cupressales; family Cupressaceae; genus Sequoia; species Sequoia sempervirens. The sequence continues at coordinate 13,576 of VDFB02261925.1, read as the reverse complement.
TTAGCGAGATTGTCCATATACTCCTAGTAAGTTGTGAATTTCTTCACTTGTAGCTCCTTGGGGAGGTTGAGGAGTGTGAAGGCATAATAATGGATCTTTGCATCTGTTATCTCATATGAGAGTTGGGGTATCTAGGATTTTCTAGATTCAATCATTTCCATGAATGTATAGTCCTTATCAACTAAGAAAATGATGTCTTTGATGTATTGGTGGACCACCTCATAAGAGATGTGATCCCTAGCCTATAACTTCTATTGTAGAGATTTGAACAATCTCTAGTAGGTTGTTGTGTAGGATGTGGCCTCTTGGAAATGATTGACATGGTATTGGATTTGGGCCATAACCGACTGGGTGGTATCCCAAATTTTTCCCATTAAGGCTGGGAGTTGTTGCATGAAGTAAAAAGTAAGGCAGATTAACAATGACCCATACCTAAATTAATAGCGAGATTGTTTTGTCCTATGAATATTTTCCAGGAGCTCCTATTTCAAGACCTCGCATAGGTTGATATCCTTCCCCCTATGACCATTTGAGAGGTTGCATGAATTATGGTAGCAGTAGCTGAATCTTCTCAGTTTGTGTAGTAGACCTTGTAAGTAGTGCCCATTGTGGCATACTTGACTGTCAGGTTGATTATTTTAGTGACATCAAGGCTTCAACCATCTATGTTGATCTGGTTAGCTGTGTGAATTTTTCATTTTGATAGCCTTCTTTGGAAAAACTTCTCCCTATGCCCATAGGCTTGTTACGACTTTGATTGCATCCATAGTGACTGGGTAGGGTTGGTCCAAGTAGTGGTATTCATTAGTACGATCTAGACCCAATCTGCCTATGTTGTGAAGTTTTGGAACTCTTTCCAAACATCCAATTTCTTCTCTGAGATGTTTTTATACTATGCTAGATAATGTTGTGTGCATGGTTGCAGGATAATGTGCCTCATAACTTCAAACTTAGCATGATCACTCTCTGTAAGGGGTGCGTGGATGTATTTTCAGATATATTCTATATATAACATTCATAGGTACATTAGAGAATTACCTTGATGGGTTGGTCTCCATTTCTTTGTATGGGAACCTTTTATACTTTGGCCTAGGCTTCTAAGAAATATCAATAAGGGTGGGTGCAACCATTTTTACGAGCTAAAATTCTGCAGTGGATTGGTAAATTGCTTAGGATTTGGTGTGGAGTAGCTTTGATGCATGATCTTAACAAGAATAAAATGCATAGCGAGTGAGAATGGGGAAGTGAATGGTGTATTTATAATTTTCTTGTGAGGTGAGTGTAATAAATGGTCTATTTGTTTTCTCATCTTCCCACATTTTTCTTCATGTTATTTTCCAATGACTCTATTTTCTTAGCAAGTTATTTTTATCTTCTAATGTATGAAAAGACTATAGTACACTATGTTCCAACTTTATTTGAGATAATACTCTTCTCCAATCCCTTGTTTTATCCTTTATTTGATAGTTTGACTGCAAATACTTTATTGATTGACTTTTTTGACAGCTATGATTGTCACTTTTGTATCGTTTTTTGTTGTATTAATTATCAGCTATTATTTTGTTAATATTTTGATGTAATTTTTTTTTAAGAATCCTGAAAAAATCTATTTACCTTTAAATAAAAATTAAAACTATAATATAAAAACTATCAATCCTCAACGCAAATCTCCACCTTATTTAGATAACAAACAATTATAATTGTATTATTGTACTGAAGAGCCTTACATTCTCAATCAATTTGTCGGTGTATTTACATTATTATTGCAATAATTGACCCTCCTAACATTAGTAATCTGTCCTTGTCAACCCAGTCACATTTTGAATTCATATGACAACCAATTTATTTTGGAGAAATTTTCTTCATCGACTCTCTTTTGCTGTTCTAACTGCTTTACTGGTTGCTGTTGACCGATATTTTCTTTCTGATTTACAAGATATTCTGATCACATCACCTAACTGCTGAAATTTATTGTCTGTTGTAAATTCTACTTATAATATTTACTATAACTTGTTTTTGGATTGCTTTCTTAATTTTTTATTTGAAGTTTGAGTCCAAGTGTCTTGTACTGGATGGTAGCAAAAATCATCATAAGCCAACAAGTCCCATTACGGACTATAGCAACGATGACTAAAGACATTCAGCAAGCAATCTCATAAGGGATAAATTACAGAGTTGGTAGGAGCCATGAATTAATAAGCCCAAAACCAATTGTAAGATGACAATAGATGCCAAATGGTCCCTACCAGGATTGTCAAGATCTGACAAAATCTCAGTTCTCACCTAAAGGGAAGCGGACAATAATGGAACAAAGCATAAGTCAATCTTCCTGCAAGGGATGGTGGCAGGGTAGCAAGCAGTCAGCAAGGGATGTTAAAAGACTTACCTATCAGTCTCATAACAGACTACTGGCCATTAGTCACACAAAGGATGTGGTAATTATTTACCCAACAGTCTCATAAGAGTTGGGCGTCAACTCTTACCTAGGTAACGTTAACTTCAGTTTGGAATCAGATTGCACGAGACCATTGATATTGGACTTCAGCGTTCATAGATTCAAATACACTGCCAAACAAAAAATTCTTGGAATTCATAACCAACGGCTCTTTGACATCTAGCAGAAAACTTTATCCCAGTTGTAGCTTCATCAATTTTGTTTATGATTCTTCAACTACCTGTGTTTTTTAACAATTTTGTGATAGGTTTTCACTACCTGATCGACTGCGAAAGACTTCACCATCATATCTTCATTCAGAAATTTCAACTGAACTTGTAGATCTCACCGACTTGGGAAACGTCATCTTTGAGACTAGAGCTCAACAAATATTGAATGTATCCATAAGTAGATTAGCTATGTTTTGAAGGTTAGAATTTGACCATCCATTTCTGATTATTTGATTGATCGGTGATTGAATTACAACATTGAGTTGATTTATTACACACCCTCGATTGGGCTTCATGAGGGGAATATTCTGCATCAAGAAATTAGTGGGCAACATATCCTCTACATTCTTATCAACCAAAGGAATGGTTATTTTGGCATGTGTTTGACCAAGTTCATTCACTCTAATGCTGCTTTGTGTTTATGCCTTATTTGGTGATTTAGATTTGCATGATAGAGGATGTTACATTCAAATAAGAAGGGTTGGAGTTTGAATTTGTGTTTCTGGTTAACCTATTGGGGTGAGGGGAAAGAGGTGCTTAGAGTGGTTAAAGGATGAATTTTATTATTAGAAGGATTTGTTATAGTTATAGGGAAATCATATATTGTTTTGTTAAATATCTGAAGTTCAATTGTGTTCATATACTGACACATATTTGTTATAATCTATAGCATGAGATTTCTATCACTAATATTAGAGCTATTGGGAAGTTGAAGACTATTAGGATATCCCTTCTTGGTTTGATTTGAAATGTCATCAAGAGATGAGTAATTCTAAGTAGTAATGATAATTGAAGTTTAATTGTCCAAGTTATCATAACCTATATTTGAGGCATCAACAAAAGTACATGGTAGAACAGACATTTCTTTTCTTTACAAAGTTGGAGGCTTTAAGAGGATCATTTAGAGTGAACAATTTGATATTCTTACATAAAAAAATCTATTAAATAATGAATTTACAACTTTTCTTGTCTTTGGGTCATGATCATTGGATTCATCATTACATGCACTATTGTTTCAACTTAAAATGTTGGATTTGCTAGCACCAAAATAGGTAGACAATTTTTTTGGGTGGATTAACTTCTTACACCATGGTACAAGAACAAGTTGAGTCCTAAGCTACATGAAACTTTGATATGCATTCACCTAGCCACAAGTGATAAGTTAGAGAAGTGGATAAATAAGTTAGATAGTGGGGGTGTTCACTTAGCCACATATGTGGTAAAGTTGCTACCATATGTAGATGACCTTCTTAATGGAAAAATGACAGTCTGCAAGAACAATTGAGAGCTCTAGAACTATTTTTTTCAAGAGGTGGGAATGCAAGTGAATGTTGGCAAAACCAAGGTCATGATCTTTCCCTTGAGAAGAAAAAGAAGCAAACAAAATTTGAGTTTGAAGGAAACCCCTTGCAAGTGGTAAATGAATACAAAATATTCAAGCTCTGATTTTCACAATAGTCTTAGTTGGGAGGCTTGTAGGAAAAAAATGATACAAGGGAGATGGAAAGTCCTATACATGCTCCAAAAAATTTGTAGATCAATTGAGTTATGAGATTGGAAAACAAAGAAGACATTATTTGGGCTACTTGTTACACCCATGGTGTTGCATAGACGCAAAAATTGAGGCAAAAACACATCACCATCAAAATGGAGACAAATAGAAAGGTTACAAACATGTTAATTACAAGCAGTTTCAAAATAAAAACTATGGTTCTATATGAAATTATCTTACCCAAGATTGGAGTCTTTTCATTAGAAGCAACAATATTGGTTCAACTATTCTAGGATATTTGAAGAGAATGGAGAGCATAGTAGGAAACCATTGGTTCAAAATAGCAGTGGACAAAAATTTAAATCTAAGGAAGAACACGTGGATGAAGGAAAATACCATGTGGATGAGTAAATGGGGAATTAACATGCAAGAGTGCCCAAACATTGACGTGGAAAGAAAAAGGTATGTGAGAGAGAAAGCCAAAGTTTTCATGTGGAAAAATTAAGTTAGATGAGAAAGACAATATTATGTCAAGCAATTCAATCCCACATGTGACCATGGGAAAAAGCACTATGTAGGAGTGAAAATAAAATATAAAGCTAAAATGCTAATATCCTAGCCAAGAACTAGCTCAAAATTTTTGTGGTTTTATTTCATGGTTTCCTAATTACTAATTTGATGGTTTGATATATTGCTTCTATTTATTTGGTGCTTGAGATGGAGGTTTCATGGTGAGTATTTTAGGTACTATTGTGTTGCTACAATTACTCTAGATCTATTATTGATGATACTTGTATACAGGTTTAGACTTTGCTAGTGTATTGTAACCATTGATTACTAAATAATACATTCAGTTTCTTTCAAGCTTGGGGATTTTTTCTTGAAAGGGTTTTCTCTACACAAATCACAATGTATAATATATTGCTTTTGTGTTTATTTATTTGTAAAAGGTAAGTGTAGAAAGATGGGGGACCAAAAATTGGTGTGCGCTAGAACACACTTGTGTTTTCAAGAAGAAAAATAACTCTCTTTCTCTTTCCAATTCTCTCTACCTCATAAGCTCACACTCTCCCTCTTCATCATACCACATATATGAAATAAATATTAAAGTGACATTTATATATGGACATTTATTTTCTTATACTTTAAGTTATGTTTCATGTATATAGTTTCAAGATGTTTGAGAATGGTTTCAAATCTCTAGGAGTTATAATGTAGATTCTAGATTTTGGAAGATCTTCTAATTTTTTACAGTCAAATTTCAGTAATAAAAAAATCCTATCATCTTGCAATTTTCTAAGGATAACTTTGTAACTATTCAAAAGCATCATCAAGCCTCTTCTTAAATATCTATCTATATCTCCCCCTCTCGTCTCTCCCTCTCTCTAACTCTCTCTATCTCTCCCTCTCTACTTTTGTCTATCTCACAATTCTCTCTCTCCCTCTAGATATCTCTCTACATCTCTCCCTCCATCCATCTCTCACTCTCTCCCTTTCACTCTATCTCACCATCTATATCTCTCTCCATCTCTCCCTCACTCTATTCCCACCTCCATATCAATCTATCTTTGTCTCTCACTTTACCTCTGTCTGTCTCTCTATCTTCATCTCAATCTCTATCTTCCCCTCTTTTTATCCATCCCTCTCTCCCCCTCTTCTTAGACATTTATATCTATATCTCTATTTTCCTCTATATCTCTCTCACCTAACTCTATCTCTCCCTCTCTTTATCTCTCCATCTCTCTTTACCTCTATATCTCTCCATATCTCTATATTTATCTTTCTATCTCTCTATCTCACCCTCTCATTCTCTCCCTCTATATATTAATCTCTTCCATCTCTTTATCCCTCTCTCCTCTAACTCTATCTCTTTATCTCTCCCTCACCCTCTCTCTCTTACTCTCTATTTCCATCTCCATCTCTGTCTCCATCTCCATATCCATCTCTATTTTCTTCTCTATCTTTCTCCTTGTTGGTAATGTAGCCTCATTACCTTCCTGATTCATTTTTTTTGTTTCAACTATGTTTGTCGATCTTAGTTCTTGATGGGAGTGGGCGGGGGTCATTCCCCTCCCATTTCTATTAGCAAGGGAGAGAAATAAAGAGAGATAAGTAGAGAGATAGAGAGGTAGAGAGGGAGAGGGAGAGGGGAGAGGGAGAGAGAGAGATGAGAGAGAGAGAGAGGGAGGGAGTGCAAGTGAGAGGGAGACTAGAGAGAGAGGGAGAGAGTGAGAGAGAGGGAGAGAGGGAGAGAGAGATCTAAGGAGAGGCTTGATGATGCTTTTGAACAGTTACAAATTTACCCTTAGACAATTGCAAGATGATAGGAGCATGTTGATTACTAAAATTTGACTAAGTTTGAAAAATTATAAGATCTTCCAAAACCTAGAATCTACATCCTAGAGATCCAAAACCATTCCTAGAGATCCAAAACCATTCTCAAACATCTTGAAACTATATACTTGAAATGTAACTTAAATTATAAGAAAATAAATGTTTTTATATAAATGAAACTTGTACTTAAATGTCTATTTTGTCTATATGGTCTAAGGAAGAGGGAGAGTGAGCTATATAAGGAGGTAGAGGGAGATGGGAAGAGAAAGAGAGAACTATTTTTGCTTCTTGGGAACACAAGTGCGTTATAGTGCACTTGCATTATATAACACGCTCATGTTATTATTTTCTTTTGTTATTTCCAACTCCTAGGGTTGGATTTACCTTGGGCATCTAGCCCAAAGTGTTGGATTTACATGCCAATTCCCATAGACATGTTTTTTGTAATTTCTAAAAAAAGACAACGTTGAGCATGCTCTCCATCAGGTTTGCATGTCTTTCAATGTCAAGTTAAAAAATAGCATAACAATGTTGAGCTCTCTCTTAGCTTTCTAAGCATGTAATTTTTTCTACATTTCAATTAAATGTTAAGGTTTTGATCTTTAATTTCATTTTCTAGTGTCCATTTTCTTGTCAAAAAGCTACATATTGTATTTTTGGCTTCATTTTTTACCCATTCATCAAAATTAAAATAAAAAAAAACATTTTTAGATACTAGACTCTATCTTATATACAATAAAAAACTGATTTTTAATTAATTTCCAAAATATTTAGGGGGCGCACGCTCAATTTTTTTTTTTAGGATGTGCCTACTTTGAAAGTTAGTAAAAAAAAAAAATTCATTAAAAAATTAGCAAAAATTTTGGGCATAAAGTATATGGTGTTAGCCGTGTTTTCACTGAAGCGATTTTTGAAGTGTTAAAAATTTAGGGGAGCCACACTAAATGCTATGTTATGTTTTTCTATAAAAAATGAGCACTTTGTGTGGGCCCTCTATTTGAACCCCTTAATCCCCACCATTTAAAAAAATAGTAGTTTAGAAAATAGATTCAAAGCACTACGACTCTTTTTGTTGTTGCATCTTCAAATTTTCATCTAAGATCAATTATTCTTGATCTAAAAAAAATTGGCCATTTAAAACCCCCTTGTGGTCCCCCGTTTCCTTTTTTTGCACATATCTTCTCTCATAGATTAATGTAGGAAGTGTATTCCACACCATATCTTCATTTCAATAAATACAATTAGTTTTTACCACATGGTTTTCACTTTAGGTCATCTTGGTCATGCATAATCAAGACATTGCCTCATTAGAAAACACTACCAAAATCTTGTTACTCCATGATGTGGAGTGGGATGGAATAAACACACATTCTTGTCATTTCTCCTTTTTTCATTAGACAAATATAACATGTACATGCTAAATTGCACCTTATAATATATGCATATATATCAAATACATAGATTAACATTTGAATACTATTCACCTATAAGTCATCTACAAATCAACATTATAAAATCATATAATCATCATCTAAATTTATCATACGTCTCATACAACATAAGAACAATGCAAATATCATGACACTTCATTTAAACATCATTAATTTTAATTGGATACAAAAATGTATTATCAAAATTAAATTTCACATTCAAATATTAATGTCAATATTTTGAAACAATATAAATCTAAAACATATATTAATATTATACTATCACCGTGTCAAGTAACAAACATCCAACTAACTCATTTACATCCTAACATCATAAAAAATATCATAATCAACAAACATCAATATTAGGGTTAGATTTATTCTATATAACACAATAAATATAATTAGCAACATGTCACACAAAATGACTATCTAGTATAATGATCAATCATTGCACAACCAAACAACAATAATCATTATAGGGTAGTTGAATCAACTATACAAACATATAATTTTCCCTATGACAAGATAATATTAAAACAAAAGTCTTAATAGGTACAAAGAATGGCTTGGTCACATAATAGGTGACCCTTACCCTAACATTAATAACACCTACCACCAATAATTGATCAAACACAAAGAGTTAGAGATGTTATATAATCATAATCATGAAAACTAATCAACTCCCACCTAGATATTAATGATTTCTTAATGAGAGAAAGAAAATGACATTATGACTAATTATCTCTAACATCATATGGATAATTGTTAACAAGAAAACAAGGGAAACATAGATCAAAGTTTTGAGCCCCAAGTACTTTTTGAGTGTTGTATTTTATACCTCAGACTTATCATATAAAGGCAACACTATTTTGATCCAGACAAAGGGTTAACTAATTAAATATATATTTACTAAATGAAAAATAACATCATATAGATGGAATTTTGGTAATTATTATATTAATCACATCAAAAGAGTACATTCATATATCTTCCCCTATAATTTACACATCTCTTTACTTTCCTTACATATAACCTTTTTATACATTCATTCTTATTCTTATATCTTCTTACATACATTTCATATATAAGTTTCTACATACATTCCTCTTACACACCTACATAATGTTATTCATATATTTCTATATACATATATCTATGTGATGGGATGCGACCCATCTATCCTACCCCTATCCTAGATGGTATATTTTTCAGTCTTAAGGTCTGCAATATCTCTATGGCAAGATGTGGTAGGATTTTCTCAACGATGTCTACATTGTTGCTCTTTCCTGCAAACATCATCCCCCCTTTCAAAATGTTGACTTGTCCTCAAGTCAATGCTACTTTGATGGAAGGATATCCTTGTAGATCTCTTTGAGTTTAGCGCATTTGTTATCCCATTGTGTTTTAGCCAAATGTAGTTGACGAGTGTGCACTTGGATCTATAGTAGTAGCTTCTCTACTCCTAGAAGTGTTTGGGGAATCTGTATCCTCTATGTTAACTATTGGGATTCCCAGAGGACTCCTATGATATGTGCAAGCCTTGAATTGACTACTTCCCTAAATTGGTGGAATTGGTTCTGGATTTTATCCCTTTGATCCTGTAGTTGTTGGAATTATGCAAGAAGTGCTTCTATTTGTACCCTATATTCACCATTTTTATGTTGAAGGGAATTATATTTGGTGGCTCTCTGAAGTATCTAGATTTCTGTTTGGTCCATTTGAACTTTAACCCGAGCTGTTACTATTGGCCATTGTAGAAAAAGCCAGTACAATGCATTGTCGTAACCTTTTGTATTCTTTATAGTGCTAATTTGAGACTCTAAGGATGAATGTGTGGTAGCACATTTCTTCCTTTCTTCATTTGTTTTCACCTTTTGGTATTCTCCCTGAAGTTTTTGCCTCATTGTTTTCTCTTGTAATTGGGTGTCCTTGATCACCCCATCTACCATTTTTTCAGCTGGCTAGCTAAAGGTTGGGATGAATCCCCTTGGAGATGTGGGAACTTTCTTTGTATTTATTTTATTATCTCTAGCTGGTTTGAGTTCTCCATGACTCTAATATTTCTTCCCTTGTTGTTTAGTGTCAAATATCCCCTAAGTGGAATTTGTGTAGGGGTGAAATGCTCCCAATATCCACTTGTGAGCCTACAATTGAAAGACATAATAGTTTGGGGGATGCCATCAATTGGATTTGCTTCTGTATGGCCAAGAAGTTCTTAACGAATTTCATAGAGGATGTTGTAGAGGAGGAGGGTGTCTCAGATTATGGAGGAGGAGAATATTGTTCTTGCTCTAAGGTGGCTTTATATTTTTCTTCTTCCTTGTATAAATTTTGATAGGATTTTTTTGTAGCCCCCTTTATCTCATTTTTGATTGCTTGAGTGATTTTTAATTTCTCCATCATTAATCTATCTTACCTTTGATTTGACTAGAGCTCTTTGGTTTGAATTTTTTCTATCTTTTTCTTTTGTAGAGGTGTAATTGTAGCAGTCAATTCTCTAATTGCTCTTTCAATCTCTCCTCTTTCTTAGCTGCTTTTTCCCTTCTTTTTAGTGTGATGGCCAAGGATTTTGGGAATTGATCCATTAAGTCTTCCAATGGTATGTTGGACACTACCATGTACCCAATCATTTCTCTCTCTATGATAAATTGATTTAGAACTACCATGTTTGGATATTTTTGGAGGGTCGTTTCCAACACCTCTTTGTGAAATATACCATTGTATAGTTGATCTTCATTAACTATTGGAGACACCTTGGGGATAGTTGTATCTTTTGGGAGAGAGGTGTTCTCCAGTATTGCTTACATTCCTCCTCCTCTATGTCCACTATTTGAGGGGAGACCTAGTGTGCCTTCTCCTTCCTTCACTTGGGTTTCTTCTCCACACTCATTTTTAAGAGGGCCTTTGTGGATTCCTCTTTTGATTATTCTTTCTTGAGAGGTGTGGTGGTGAGTCTTCTCTTTCTTGACCTACTACTTTCACCTTGTGAAGGTTTTGCAAGTGGGGTGCTAATAAGAAGCCTTTTGGACCTTCGGGGACTAGAGGTACTCTGCTCCTATGTCTCCTACTTTGGTAAACCCCATTTCTCATGTAGTTTCTCCAAGTTTTTCTCAACATGTTCTTTTGATTTTTTCTTAGCGAGATTGTCCATATACTCCTAGTAAGTTGTGAATTTCTTCACTTGCGGCTCCTTGGGGAGGTTGAGGAGTGTGAAGGAATAATAGTGGATCTTTGCATCCGTTATCTCATACGAGAGTTGGGGTATCTAGGATTTTCTAGATTCAATCGTTTCCATGAATGTATAGTCCTTATCAACTAAGAAAATGATGTCTTTGATGTATTGGTGGACCACCTCATAAGAGATGTGATCCCTAGCCTATAACTTCTATTGTAGAAATTTGAACAATCTCTAGTAGGTTGTTGTGTAGGATGTGGCCTCTTGGAAATGATTGACATGGTATTGGATTTGGGCCATAACTGACTGGGTGGTATCCCAAATTTTTCCAATTAAGGCTGGGAGTTGTTGCATGAAGTAAAAAGTAAGGCAGATTAACAATGACCCATACCTAAATTAATAGTGAGATTGTTTTGTCCTATGAATATTTTCCAGGAGTTCCTATTTCAAGACCTCACATAGGTTGATATCCTTCCCCCTATGACCATTTGATAGGTTGCATGAATTATGGTAGCAGTAGCTAAATCTTCTCAGTTTGTGTAGTAGACCTTGTAAGTAGTGCCCATTGTGGCATACTTGACTGTCAGGTTGATTATTTTAGTGACATCAAGGCTTCAACCATCTATGTTGATCTGGTTAGCTGTGTGAATTTTTCATTTTGATAGCCTTCTTTGGAAAAACTTCTCCCTATGCCCATAGGCTTTTTACGACTTTGATTGCATCCATAGTGACTCGGTAGGGTTGGTCCAAGTAGTGGTATTCATCAGTATGATCTAGACCCAATCTTCCTATGTTGTGAAGTTTTGAAACTCTTTCCAAACATCCAATTTCTTCTCTGAGATGTTTTTATACTATGCTAGATAATGTTGTGTGCATGGTTGCAAGATAATGTGCCTCATAACTTCAAACTTAGCATGATCACTCTCTGTAAGGGGTGCGTGGATGTATTTTCAGATATATTCTATATATAACATTCATAGGTACATTAGAGAATTACCTTGATGGGTTGGTCTCCATTTCTTTGTATGGGAACCTTTTATACTTTGGCCTAGGCTTCTAAGAAATATCAATAAGGGTGGGTGCAACCATTTTTACGAGCTAAAATTTTGCAGTGGATTGGTAAATTGCTTAGGATTTGGTGTGGAGTAGCTTTGATGCATGATCTTAACAAGAATAAAATGCATAGTGAGTGAGAATGGGGAAGTGAATGGAGTATTTATAATTTTCTTGTGAGGTGAGTGCAATAAATGGTCTATTTGTTTTCTCATCTTCCCACATTTTTCTTCATGTTATTTTCCAATGACTCTATTTTCTTAGCAAGTTATTTTTATCTTCTAATGTATGAAAAGACTATAGTACACTATGTTCCAACTTTATTTGAGATAATACTCTTCTCCAATCCCTTGTTTTATCCTTTATTTGATAGTTTGACTGCAAATACTTTATTGATTGACTTTTTTGACAGCTATGATTGTCACTTTTGTATTGTTTGTTGTTGTATTAATTATCAGCTATTATTTTGTTAATATTTTGATGTAATTTTTTTTTAAGAATCCTGAAAAAATCTATTTACCTTTAAATAAAAATTAAAACTATAATATAAAAACTATCAATCCTCGACACAAATCTCCACCTTATTTAGATAACAAACAATTATAATTGTGTTATTGTACTGAAGAGCCTTACATTCTCAATCAATTTGTCGGTGTATTTACATTATTATTGCAATAATTGACCCTCCTAACATTAGTAATCTGTCCTTGTCAACCCAGTCACATTTTGAATTCTAGAGTTCATCTGACAACCAATTTATTTTGGAGAAATTTTCTTCATCGACTCTCTTTTGCTGTTCTAACTGCTTTACTGGTTTCCGTTGACCGATATTTTCTTTCTGATTTACAAGATATTCTGATCACATTAGCTCTCTTTTGCTGTTCTAACTGCTTTAATGGTTGCCGTTGACCGATATTTTCTTTCTGATTTACAAGATATTCTGATCACATCACCTAATTGCTGAAATTTATTGTCTGTTATAAATTCTACTTATAATGTTTACTATAACTTGTTTTTGGATTGCTTTCTTAAATTTTTATTTGAAGTTTGAGTCCAAGTGTCTTGTACTGGATGGTAGCAAAAATCATCATAAGCCAACAAGTCCCATTTCGGACTATGACAATGATGACTAAAGACATTCAGCATGCAATCTCATAAGGGATAAATTTCACAGGGTTGGTAGGAGCCATGAATTATAAGCCCAAAACCCAATTGTAAGATGACAATAGATGCCAAATGGTCCCTACCAGGGATTGCCAAAAACCCAATTGTTCGATGACAATAGATGCCAAATGGTCCCTACCAGGGATTGCCAAGATCTGGCAAAATCTCAGTTCTCACCTAAAGGGATGCGGACAATAATGGAGCAAAGCATAAGTCAATCTTCCTGCAAGGGATGGTGGCAGGTTAGCAAGCAGTCAGCAA
>VDFB02261924.1:0-40153 GCA_007258455.2 Sequoia sempervirens | reverse complement strand
TCTCATTCTCTCCCTGTATATATTTATCTCTTCCATCTCTTTATCCCTCTCTCCTCTAACTCTATCTCTTTATCTCTTCCTCACCCTCCCTCTCTTACTCTCTATTTCCATCTCCATCTCTGTCTCCATCTCCATATCCATCTCTATTTTCTTCTCTATCTCTCTCCTTGTTGGTAATGTAGCCTCATTACCTTCCTAATTCATTTTTTTTGTTTCAACTATGTTTGTCCATCTTAGTTCTTGATGGGAGTGGGTGGGGGTCATTCCCCTCCCATTTCTATTAGCAAGGGAGAGAAATAAAGAGAGATACGTAGAGAGATAGAGAGGTAGAGAGGGAGAGGGGAGAGGGAGAGAGAGATGAGAGAGAGAGAGAGGGAGGGAGTGGAAGCGAGAGGGAGACTAGAGAGAGAGGGAGGGAGTGAGAGAGAGGGAGAGAGGGAGAGAGAGATCTAAGGAGAGGCTTGATGATGATTTTGAACAGTTACAAATTTACCCTAAGACAATTGCAAGATGATAGGAGCATGTTGATTACTAAAATTTGACTAAGTTTGAAAAATTATAAGATCTTCCAAAACATAGAATCTACATTATAATTCCTAGAGATCCAAAACCATTCTCAAACATCTTGAAACTATATACTTGAAATGTAACTTAAATTATAAGAAAATAAATGTTTTTATATAAATGAAACTTGTACTTAAATGTTTATTTTGTCTATATGGTCTAAGGAAGAGGGAGAGTGAGCTATATAAGGAGGTAGAGGGAGATGGGAAGAGAAAGAGAGAACTATTTTTGCTTCTTGGGAACACAAGTGCGTTATAGTGCACTTGCATTATATAACACGCTCATGTTATTATTTTCTTTTGTTATTTCCAACTCCTAGGGTTGGATTTACCTTGGGCATCTAGCCCAAAGGGTTGGATTTACATGTCAATGCCCATAGACATGTTTTTTGTAATTTCTAAAAAAAGACAACGTTGAGCATGCTCTCCATCAGGTTTGCATGTCTTTCAATGTCAAGTTAAAAAATAGCATAACAATGTTGACTCTCTCTTAGCTTTCTAAGCATGTATTTTTTTCTACATTTCAATTAAATGTTAAGGTTTTGATCTTTAATTTCATTTTCTAGTGTCTATTTTCTTGTCAAAAAGCTACATATTGTATTTTTGGCTTCATTTTTTACCCATTCATCAAATTTTTTTTTTTAAAAAAAAAAACATTTTTAGATACTAGACTCTATCTTATATACAACAAAAAAAAGATTTTTAATTAATTTCCAAAATATTTAGGGGGCGCACGCTCAATTTTTTGTTTTTAGGATGTGCCAACTTTGAAAGTTAGTAAAAAAAAAAATTCATTAAAAAATTAGCAAAATTTTTGGGCATAAAGTATATGGTGTTAGCCGTGTTTTCACTGAAGCGATTTTTGAAGTGTTAAAATTTTTGGGGAGCCACACTAAATGCTATGTTATGTTTTTCTATAAAAAATGAGCATTTTGTGTGGGCCCTCTATTTGAACCCCTTAATCCCCACCATTTAAAAAAATAGTAGTTTAGAAAATAGATTCAAAGCACTACGACTCTTTTTGTTGTTGCATCTTCAAATTTTCATCTAAGATCAATTATTCTTGATTTAAAAATAAGTGGCCATTTAAAAGCCCCTTGTGGTCCCCCGTTTCCTTTTTTTGCACATATCTTCTCTCATAGATTAATGTAGGAAGTGTATTCCACACCATATCTTCATTTCAATAAATACAATTAGTTTTTAACACATGGTTTTCACTTTAGGTCATCTTGGTCATGCATAATCAAGACATTGCCTCATTAGAAAACACTACCAAAATCTTGTTACTCCATGATGTGGAGTGGGATGGAATAAACACACATTCTTGTCATTTCTCCTTTTTTCATTAGACAAATATAACATGTACATGCTAAATTGCACCTTATAATATATGCATATATATCAAATACATAGATTAACATTTGAATACTATTCACCTATAAGTCATCTACAAATCAACATTATAAAATCATATAATCATCATCTAAATTTATCATACGTCTCATACAACATAAGAACAATGCAAATATCATGACACTTCATTTAAACATCATTAATTTTAATTGGATACAAAAATGTATTATCAAAATTAAATTTCACATTCAAATATTAATGTCAATATTTTGAAACAATATAAATCTAAAACATATATTAATATTATACTATCACCGTGTCAAGTAACAAACATCCAACTAACTCATTTACATCCTAACATCATAAAAAATATCATAATCAACAAACATCAATATTAGGGTTAGATTCTATTCTATATAACACAATAAATATAATTAGCAACATGTCACACAAAATGACTATCTAGTATAATGATCAATCATTGCACAACCAAACAACAATAATCATTATAGGATAGTTGAATCAACTATACAAACATATAATTTTCCCTATGACAAGATAATATTAAAACAAAAGTCTTAATAGGTACAAAGAATGGCTTGGTCACATAATAGGTGACCCTTACCCTAACATTAATAACACCTACCACCAATAATTGATCAAACACAAAGAGTTAGAGATGTTATATAATCATAATCATGAAAACTAATCAACTCCCACCTAGATATTAATGATTTCTTAATGAGAGAAAGAAAATGACATTATGACTAATTATCTCAAACATCGTGTATGGATAATTGTTGACAAGAAAAGAAGGGAAACATAGATCAAAGTTTTGAGCCCCAAGTACTTTTTGAGTGTTGTATTTTATACCTCAGACTTATCATATAAAGGCAACACTATTTTGATCCAGACAAAGGGTTAACTAATTAAATATATATTTACTAAATGAAAAATAACATCATATAGATGGAATTTTGGTAATTATTATATTAATCACATCAAAAGAGTACATTCATATATCTTCCCCTATAATTTACACATCTCTTTACTTTCCTTACATATAACCTTTTTATACATTCATTCTTATTCTTATATCTTCTTACATACATTTCATATATAAGTTTCTACATACATTCCTCTTACACACCTACATAATGTTATTCATATATTTCTATATACATATATCTATGCGATGGGGTGAGACCCATCTATCCTACCCCTATCCTAGATGGTATATTTTTCAGTCTTAAGGTCTGCAATATCTCTATGGCAAGATGTGGTAGGATTTTCTCGACGATGTCAACATTGTTGCTCTTTACTGCAAACATCATCCCCCCTTTGAAACTGTTGACTTGTCTGCAAGTCAATGCTACTTTGATGGAAGGATATCCTTGTAGATCTCTTTGAGTTTAGCGCATTTGTTATCCCATCGTGTTTTAGCCAAATGTAGTTGACGAGTCTGCACTTGGATCTATAGTAGTAGCTTCTCTACTCCTTGAAGTGTTTGGAGAATATGTATCCTCTATGTTAACTATTGGGATTCCCAGAGGACTCCTATGATATGTGCAAGCCTTGAATGGACTACTTCCCTTAATTGGTGGAATTGGTTTTGGATTTTATCCCTTTGATCCTGTAGTTGTTGGAATTATGCAAGAAGTGCTTCTATTTGTACCCTATATTGGCCATTTTTATGTTGAAGGGAATTATATTCGGCGGCTCTCTGAAGTATCTGGATTTCTATTTGGTCCATTTGAACTTTAACCCGAGCTGTTACTATTGGCCATTGTAGAAAAAGCCAGTACAATGCATTGTCGTAACTTTTTGTATTCTTTATAGTGCTAATTTGAGACTCTAAGGATGAATGTGTGGTAGCACATTTCTTCCTTTCTTCATTTGTTTTCACCTTTTGGTATTCTCCCTGAAGTTTTTGCCTCATTGTTTTCTTTTGTAATTGGGTGTCCTTGATCACCCCATCTACCATTTTTTCAGCTGGCTAGCTAAAGGTTGGGATGAATCCCCTTGGAGATGTGGGAACTTTCTTTGCATTTATTTTATTATCTCCTCTAGCTGGTTTGAGTTCTCCACGACTCTAATATTTCTTCCCTTGTTGTTTAGTGTCAAATATCCCCTAAGTGGAATTTGTGTAGGGGTGAAATGCTCCCAATATCCACTTGTGAGCCTACAATTGAAAGACATAATAGTTTGGGGGATGCCATCAATTGGATTTGCTTCTGTATGGCCAAGGAGTTCTTAACGAATTTCATAGAGGATGTTGTAGAGGAGGAGGGTGTCTCAGATTATGGAGGAGGAGAATATTGTTCTCGCTCTAAGGTGGCTTTATATTATTCTTCTTCCTTTTATAAATTTTGATAGGATTTTTTTGTAGCCCCCTTTATCTCATTTTTGATTGCTTGAGTGACTTTTAATTTCTCCATCATTAATCTATCTTACCTTTGATTTGACTAGAGCTCTTTGGTTTGAATTTTTTCTATCTTTTTCTTTTGTAGAGGTGTAATTGTAGCAGTCAATTCTCTAATTGCTCTTTCAATCTTTCCTCTTTCTTAGCTGCTTTTTCCCTTCTTTTTAGTGTGATGGCGAAGGATTCTGGGAATTGATCCATTAAGTCTTCCAATGGTATGTTGGACACTACCATGTACCCAATCATTTCTCTCTCTATGATAAATTGATTTAGAACTACCATGTTTGGATATTTTTGGAGGGTCGTTTCCAACACCTCTTTGTGAAATATACCATTGTATAGTTGATCTTCATTAACTATTGGAGACACCTTGGGGATAGTTGTATCTTTTGGAAGAGAGGTGTTCTCCAGTATTGCTTATATTCCTCCTCCTCTATGTCCACTATTTGAGGGGAGACCTAGTGTGCCTTCTCCTTCCTTCACTTGGGTTTCTTCTCCACACTCATTTTTAAGAGGGCCTTTGTGGATTCCTCTTTTGATTATTTTTTCTTGAGAGGTGTGGTGGTGAGTCTTCTCTTTCTTGACCTACTACTTTCACCTTGTGAAGGCTTTGCAAGTGGGGTGCTAATAAGAAGCCTTTTGGACCTTCGGGGACTAGAGGTACTTTGCTCCTATGTCTCCTACTTTGGTAAACCCCATTTCTCATGTAGTTTCTCCAAGTTTTTCTCAACATGTTCTTTTGATTTTTTCTTAGCGAGATTGTCCATATACTCCTAGTAAGTTGTGAATTTCTTCACTTGCGGCTCCTTGGGGAGGTTGAGGAGTGTGAAGGCATAATAGTGGATCTTTGCATCTGTTATCTCAGACGAGAGTTGGGGTATCTAGGATTTTCTAGATTCAATCGTTTCCATGAATGTATAGTCCTTATCAACTAAGAAAATTATGTCTTTGATGTATTGGTGGACCACCTCATAAGAGATGTGATCCCTAGCCTATAACTTCTATTGTAGAGATTTGAAAAATCTCTAGTAGGTTGTTGTGTAGGATGTGGCCTCTTGGAAATGATTGACATGGTATTGGATTTGGGCCATAATCGACTGGGTGGTATCCCAAATTTTTCCCATTAAGACTGGGAGTTGTTGCATGAAGTAAAAAGTAAGGCAGATTAACAATGACCCATACCTAAATTAATAGTGAGATTGTTTTGTCCTATGAATATTTTCGAGGAGCTCCTATTTCAAGACCTCGCATAGGTTGATATCCTTTCCCCTATGACCATTTAATAGGTTGCATGAATTATGGTAGCAGTAGCTGAATCTTCTCAGTTTGTGTAGTAGACCTTGTAAGTAGTGTCCATTGTGGCATACTTGACTGTCAGGTTGATTATTTTAGTGACATCAAGGCTTCAACCATCTATGTTGATCTGGTTAGCTGTGTGAATTTTTCATTTTGATAGCCTTCTTTGGAAAAACTTCTCCCTATTCCCATAGGCTTGTTACGACTTTGATTGCATCCATAGTGACTCGGTAGGGTTGGTCCAAGTAGTGGTATTCATCAGTATGATCTAGACCCAATCTTCCTATGTTGTGAAGTTTTGGAACTCTTTCCAAACATCCAATTTCTTCTCTGAGATGTTTTTATACTATGCTAGATAATGTTGTGTGCATGGTTGCAAGATAATGTGCCTCATAACTTCAAACTTAGCACAATCACTCTCTGTAAGGGGTGCGTGGATGTATTTTCAGATATATTCTATATATAACATTCATAGGTACATTAGAGAATTACCTTGATGGGTTGGTCTCCATTTCTTTGGATGGGAACCTTTTATACTTTGGCCTAGGCTTCTAAGAAATATCAATAAGGGTGGGTGCAACCATTTTTACGAGCTAAAATTCTGCAGTGGATTGGTAAATTGCGTAGGATTTGGTGTGGAGTAGCTCTGATGCATGATCTTAACAAGAATAAAATGCATAGCGAGTGAGAATGGGGAAGTGAATGGTGTATTTATAATTTTCTTGTGAGGTGAGTGTAATAAATGGTCTATTTGTTTTCTCATCTTCCCACATTTTTCTTCATGTTATTTTCCAATGACTCTATTTTCTTAGCAAGTTATTTTTATCTTCTAATGTATGAAAAGACTATAGTACACTATGTTCCAACTTTATTTGAGATAATACTCTTCTCCAATCCCTTGTTTTATCCTTTATTTGATAGTTTGACTGCAAATACTTTATTGATTGACCTTTTTGACAGCTATGATTGTCACTTTTGTATCGTTTGTTGTTGTATTGATTATCAGCTATTATTTTGTTAATATTTTGATGTAATTTTTTTTAAGAATCCTGAAAAAATCTATTTACCTTTAAATAAAAATTAAAACTATAACATAAAAACTATCAATCCTCAACGCAAATCTCCACCTTATTTAGATAACAAACAATTATAATTGTATTATTGTACTGAAGAGCCTTACATTGTCAATCAATTTGTCGGTGTATTTACATTATTATTGCAATAATTGACCCTCCTAACATTAGTAATCTGTCCTTGTCAACCCAGTCACATTTTGAATTCATATGACAACCAATTTATTTTGGAGAAATTTTCTTCATCCACTCTCTTTTGCTGTTCTAACTGCTTTACTGGTTTCCGTTGACCGATATTTTCTTTCTGATTTACAAGATATTCTGATCACATCAGGTAACTGCTGAAATTTATTGTCTGTTATAAATTCTACTTATAATGTTTACTATAACTTGTTTTTGGATTGCTTTCTTAATTTTTTATTTGAAGTTTGAGTCCAAATGTCTTGTACTGGATGGTAGCAAAAATCATCATAAGCCAACAAGTCTCATTTCGGACTATGACAATGATGACTAAAGACATTCAGCATGCAATCTCATAAGGGATAAATTTCACAGGGTTGGTAGGAGACATGAATTAATAAGCCCAAAACCAATTGTAAGATGACAATAGATGCCAAATGGTCCCTACCAGGGATTGTCAAGATCTGGCAAAATCTCAGTTCTCACCTAAAGGGAAGCGTACAATAATGGAGCAAGGCATAAGTCAATCTTCCTGCAAGGGATGGTGGCAGGGTATTAGCAAGCAGTCAGCAAGGGATGTTAAAAGACTTGCCTATCAGTCTCATAACAGACTACTGGCCATTAGTCACACAAAGGATGTGGTAATTATTTACCCAACAGTCTCATAAGAGTTGGGCGTCAACTTTTACCTAGGTAACGTTAACTTCAGTTTGGAATCAGATTGCACGAGACCATTAATATTGGACTTCAGCGTTCATAGATTCAAATACACTGCCAAACACAAAATTCTTGGAATTCATAACCAACGGCTCTTTGACATCTAGCAGAAAACTTTATCCCAGTTGTAGCTTCATCAATTTTGTTTATGATTCTTCAACTACCTGTGTTTTTTAACAATTTTGTGATAGGTTTTCACTACCTGATCGACTGCGAAAGAGTTCACCATCATATCTTCATTCAGAAATTTCAACTGAACTTGTAGATCTCACAGACTTGGGAAACGTCATCTTTGAAACTAGAGCTCAACAAATATTGAATGTATCCATAAATAGATTAGCTTTGTTTTTAAGGTTAGAATTTGACCATCCATTTCTGATTATTTGATTGATCGGTGATTGAATTACAACATTGAGTTGATTTATTACACACCCTCGATTGGGCTTCATGAGGGGAATATTCTGCATCTAGAAATTAGTGGGCAACATATCCTCCACATTCTTATCAACCAGAGGAATGGCTGTTTTGGCATGCGTTTGACCAAGTTCATCCACTCTAATGCTGCTTTGTGTTTATGTCTTATTTGGTGATTGAGATTGCATTATAGAGGATATTACATTCAAATAAGAAGGGTTGGACTTGAATTTGTATTTCTTATTGCTAATCATGGTTAACCTATTGGGGTGATGGGGAAAGAGGTGCTTAAAGTGGTTAAAGGATGAATTTTATTACTAGCACTTGCACCAGAAAGGGGTGCAAGGGATACGCCGATAGAAAATATATGGTTGAAAATGTTATTCTTGTTTTGTATTGTATAATAATATATGTAGTTGAAAATGTTGAAGTCTTATTTTGTATTGTATATTTTTTATTGTAATATAATAAAATTGTCAGCATCTCTTATTGTAAACTAAATTGATG
Organism: Sequoia sempervirens; assembly: GCA_007258455.2. NCBI lineage: Eukaryota > Viridiplantae > Streptophyta > Pinopsida > Cupressales > Cupressaceae > Sequoia > Sequoia sempervirens. The sequence continues at coordinate 31,628 of VDFB02261924.1, read as the reverse complement.
ACACCTAATTTTCTAGTGTCTTTTATGATAAAATTTTAAGAAAACCTTTCAAACTTGATATATTATTGAATTTTGTATTTTAAGCATTATATGTGTTATGGAAAAAATGAAATAGTGACTAATGAAAAACAAGAATTGTCATATTAAGAGAAAGAAGCACATGTTATTATCACGTTATTTAAGAGTACTCGCTAGATTTTTGAAGTATTGTGCTATACCTATTGAAAATTCAAAATACAACACATATCTATCTACAAATGCTCATAGTTGTTGTCTTGACCACTTGTATTTGTTATGTGCAGGCAAGATGATCCATGGTAAACAAGATAAAAATTTACAAAATTAATCATAATTGAAATTTAATAAAAAATTACCAATTATCAATAACTATTACATATAAGATATTTCATCAAAATAAATACAAAATTGAATAAAAGATAATATAAATATACAACCATTAGAAATTACATATAATTTAAAATAATATCAAACACCATAATGGCTAAAAACATAATATAACTTTATCAAGTGAAAAAACTGAACCGTTCATCTATACATATATTTTTGTGATTAATTTTAGATTTACAATTATATGACTTGAAAATGTAACATGATATATTCATTAATTCTAGCATTCTAATTTAGGCCTAAATACTTATGCATAACACGTTGCTTCCTTATAAACCACATGGCACTACTTTGCTTCCTTATAAACCACATGGCACTGCAATATTTTTTACAATTAAGGTGGCGCTCACAAAGCACCCCATGGAAACAATAAGGAGATGATGCTCCATGGACCATCTGTTAATGTACACTTACACACGTCTTCCAAATGTATATCCCATTTTCTTATAAGGAGACAGTGCTCAAAACAGAGGGGCAACACTCAGAGTCCAAACTATTCTGTGCAATTTTTGAAATTGATTGGAAAGTTGGATTTGATACAGATGTTTCAGAATTTAACATTTCCTCGACTGGCAATGTTCTTCTTGGCATTGGCATTGATGAAGATGTGTGGGTGGCTTTACCATTTCATATTTTCTGAGAATATGCAGGGCAAAGTGGTTCCAATCACCGGTTCATCTTCTAGAATTGGAGAAGTATGTGTTTTGAAGAAAGCCCAATGTGCAATGTTCAATTGTTTTGTAAAATTTGAGATGTATTGAGTGTATGCTTTGTTTGATGGCAGCAAATGGCTTATCAATATGCCAAGAAAGGAGCAAATTTAGTGCTAGTTGCCAGAAGAGAAACCAACTTAAGGTTGTTGTTGATAATTCCACCTCCATTGGTGCTCCCCACGTTTATGTGATTGCTGCCAATGTTTCCAAAGAGGACTGCAAAAAATCTAGAGGAAACAATCAGGACCTATGGTGGTTTTAAGACTCACATTTCTTACTGCTCATTTTGCCCTAAATTATGAAATCTTGTAGAGATGGTTTTGTAATTCTATGTTTTTGTGGGTTTGTTATAGAATTTGTAATTAGTTTGCTTGTATGAATTTATCAACTGGTTCAGTTTTGGTCAAAAGTAAATCCCAGACATTCAAGCCAAAATGGCACACAACTGTAGCTAGTATTTACAAGAGTGCATGAGGTAATATGCATATATTATTTCCCAGTCTGCCCATCCTATATAAACAAAGCATGACTGATTGAATTTAAGTGCTTAATATGCACCTCAGTAATTCTAGTTGTGCATTCAATGTAATCCTTTCCTTATATGTTCTCAAACCTGTGTAAACCTGTAATAATTATCTATCGCTTTTCTACAAATGTTGATTTAGGAATTGCCTCCACAAAACTGGAATTTTCAGTTCCGATATCAACTTATTGGAAGTAATCAAGGATACTTTGCAGGCCTCTCATATTCTGAGATTTTCCTCTTTGTTTCCCCGTCCAATACCATTTGAACTGAGCTTGTTTGTGAAAAGATTTCCTTCCTTTCAATGCAAAGGTTCATCAACTAATTTCTGGATCCGAATCATTTCCCTAATACTGTCAGAAGCCAACGAACATATTTGGTCCAACGCAAGCATAGGGAAAGGCTCCTCAATTAGAACTCCAACCTGTAATATGGTGCAAGTATTGCTGCACAAAACATGAACACAGACTGACTCTTGATACCATAAATTAGATCTTATTAAGGTTAAATAGGAACATACTTCTTCAATGCAGAACAGAGAAGCATCCAAATAAAACACAGAAAAAAACCCCAAAATGAAAGGATCCTTAACGGAAAAGCTAGCACATCCCTATTCTATACCTTCCAATGCTTCGTGTAACAAGTGCACCATGTCCTTCAGTCTGCTTCTTTTCTTATATTCCTCGGCATTTTTTCAAAGTTCAATAACTTCGTTACAATGTTATTTATAACAAATACTGGGCGGTTAGTCTCCTGCAGTCGGTGAACAGTGGTGTTAAAGATAAGGATAAGAATGAACAATTGAGGTTGAACAACTGACTTACCTCGAGATTTTGCACAAATTGTGTCGAGCTGTCAATGATACCCATGAGAAAATCTACAGTCTGGACGATAGATAAGATTTGATTTTGCAAGATTCACTTTCATTTAATTCAGAGATCTGATTTACTTTGATTTCTCAACCTCCATCGAATTTTGCATTTGACTGAAACCATCACGGAAAAGTTGAGTAGTTTTCCGGCGTGAGACAGGTTTCAGGTGAAAGTTCGCACTATATATAGCCTATCGGCTAATTAGAAGGATTTGTTATAGTTATAGGGAAATCATATATTGTTTTGTTAAATATCTGAAGTTCAATTGTGTTCATATACTGACACATATTTGTTATAATCTTATAGCATGAGATTTCTATCACTACTATTAGAGCTATTGGGAAGTTGAAGACTATTAGGATATCCCTTCTTGGTTTGATTTGAAATGTCATCAAGAGATGAGTAATTCTAAGTAGTAATGATAATTGAAGTTTAATTGTCCAAGTTATCATAACCTATATTTGAGGCATCAACAAAACTAGGGTAGAACACACATTTGTTTTCTTTACAAAGTTAGAGGCTTTAAGAGGATCATTTAGAGTGAACGATTTGATATTCTTGCATAAAAAAAAATCCATTAAATAATGAATTTTCAAAATTCCTTGTCTTTGGGTCATGATCATTGTATTCATCATCACATGCACTATTGTTTCAACTTAAAATGTTGGATTTGCTAGCACCAAAATAGGCAGACACTGTTTTTGGTGGATCAATTTTTTAAACCATGGTACAAGAACAAGTTGAGTCCTAATCTACATGAAATTATGATATGTATTCACCTAGCCACACATGATAGTTAGAGAAGTGCATAGACAAGTTAGATAGTGGGGGTGTTCACTTAGCCACATATGTGGTAAAGTTGCTACCATATGTAGATGACCTTATCTTAATGGAAAAATGAAACATAGTCTACAAGAACACTTGAGAGCTCTAGAACTATTTTTTCAAGAGGTGGGAATGCAAGTGAATGTTGGAAAAACCAAAGTCACGATCTTTACCTTGAGAAGAAAAAGAAACAAAAAAAAATTGAGTTTGAAGGAAACCCTTTGCAAGTGGTAAATGAATACAAATATTCGAGCTCTGATTTTCACAACAGTCTTAGTTGGGAGGCTTGTAGGAAAAAAAAGGATACAAGGGAGATGAAAATTCCTATACATGCTCCAAAATATTTGTAGATCAATTGAGTTATGTGACTAGAAAATAAAGAAGACATTATTTGGGCTACTTGTTACAACCATGGTGCTGCATAGATGCAAAGTTTGGGGAAAAAACACATCACCATCAAAATGGAGACAAAAAGAAAAGTTACAAACATGTTTAATTACAAGTAGTTTCAAAATAAAAACTTGGTTCTATACAAAATCATCTTACCCAAGATTGGAGTCTTTTCATTAGAAGCAATGATATTGGTTTAACTATTCTAGGATATTTGAAGAGAATAGAGAGCATAAAAGGAAAACCATTGGTGTAAAATAGCAGTGGAAAAAAATTTAAATACAAGGAAGAACACACGAATGAAGAAAAATGCCAAGTGGACGAGTAAATGGGGAATTAACATGCAAGAGTGCCCAAACATTGATGTGGAAAGCAAAATGTACGTGAGAGAGAAAGCCAAAGTTTTCATGTGGAAAAAATAAGTTAGATGAAAAAGAAGATATTATGTCAAACAATTCAATCCCACATGTGACCATGAGTAAAATTACTATGTAGGAGTGAAAATAAAATATAAAGCTCTAAAATGCTAATAGCCAAGCTAAGAACTAGCTCATTTTTTTTGTGGTTTTATCTCATGGTTTTCTAATTATGAATTTGATGGTTTCATATATTGCTTCTCACATTTATTGGGTTCTTGAGATGGAGGTTTCATAGTGAGTTTTTCAGGTACTATTATGTTGCTATAATTACTCTAGATCTATTATTGATGATACTCATATAAAGGTTTAGACTTTGCTAGTGTATTGAAACCATTGACTACTAAATAATATATTTAGTTTCTTTTAAGTTTGGAAATTTCTCTTGAAAGTGTTTTCTCTACATAAATCACAATGTATAGTATATTGCTTTTGCATTTATTTATTTGTGAAGGGTAAGTGTAGAAAGATAGGGGACCAAATACAAGCCATAATGCGAGTGCACTAGAATGCACTTGTGTTTTAAAGAAAAAAAAAAACTCTCTTTCTCTTTCCAACTCTCTCTACCTCCTTATATAGGTCACACTCTCCCTCTTCCTCATACCATATACATGAAATCAACATTAAAGTATAAGTGGAATTTATATATGGACATTCATCTTCTTATACTTTACTTTTAGTTATATTTCATATATTTAGTTTCAGGATGTTTGAGAATGGTTTTAGATCTCTAGGAGTTATAATGTAGATTCTAGGTTTTGGAAGATCTAATAATTTATCATACAGTGATCTTAAAGTAATCAATAGACATCCTATCATCTTATTCTTGTCTAAGGATAACTTTGTAATCTATTCAAAAGCATCATCTATCTCTATCTATATATCTATTTTTATCTCTCCCTCTCCCCTCTCCTCTTTAACTCTTTCTATCTCTCCCTCTCTCTTCTCTCTTCTCACCTCTCCCTCCCCTAGATATCTCTCTACATCTCTCCCTCCCTCTATCTCTCACTCTCTCCCTCTCACTCTATCTCACCATCTATATCTCCCCCCCTCTCTGATGCTCTCTCTCTCTCCTCTCTCTCTCTCTCTATCTCTCCTTCTCCCTCCCCCCCTCTCTCTCTTCACTCCTCTATTTCCATCTCTATCTCCATCTCCATCTCCATATCCATCTCTATTTTCCTCTATCTCTCTCCTTGTTGGTAATGGAGCCTCATTATCTTCTTGATTCGAAGTTTTTTTGTTTCAACTATGTTTGGATCTTAGTTGTTGATGGGGGTGTGTGGGGGGGATTTCCCCTCCCATTTCTATCACCAAGGGAGAGAAATAAAGAGAGGAGAGATAAGTAGACACTAGATTCAATTGCTTGATTATGAATGCCTATCATTTCATTGTAGATGAGGTTTTGCTATATGACATCTTTGCTTCTAAATGCTCCCATTGTCATTTAGGAATGTGGGCTTTGCTACATGGTGACACAATGGTCTTTTTGATCATTTGATTGTGGATCTATCTACTATTTCTGACTTTTTGGTGAATAAGTCTCCATTTTTTGCCTCGCCTTAGGTCATTCATGATGTGATCTTGGAGTCTACTCTTCAGGTGGCATCCCATAGATCAAGTGTGGTTTAGGTGATGCCATTGGATTGGAACTCACCTTTTGAATAGGTCCAAACTTCTCTTGCATCTGACCCCATTGCCTAGTTGGTAGCTTGGTGGGCTGTGGTAGGATTTTTGTTTCTGATCAGTCTGTGGGTTATGTGTTACAAGCGACATCTCTAGTTAGATCTTCTTCCTCTTCACATGAAGTGTCTATGATTGAGGAGTCAGTTGAGGACTCACTCCTCTCTCCATGCTTGGAGGAGCTCGATAACGGTGTGTCTTGGATGATTATTCAAAGAAGGAAGGTAGGTCTTCCTAAATCTGTTTTGAAATTCCATCTTCAGATAAGGGTGTGTGGATCATAAGGAAGGGGTTTGGTATAGAGTAGGTTTTTTAATGATAGTTTGATTGCAAATACTTTATTGATTGACTTTTTTGACAGCTATGATTGTCACTTTTGTGTCGTTTGTTGTTGTATTAATTATCAGCTATTATTTTGTTAATATTTTGATGTAATTTTTTTTTAAGAATCCTGAAAAAATCTATTTACCCTTCAATAAAAATTAAAACTATAATATAAAAACTATCAATCCTCAACACAAATCCTCAACACAAATCTCCACCTTATTTATATAACAAACAATTATAATTGTGTTATTGTACTGAAGAGCCTTACATTCTCAATCAATTTGTCGGTGTATTTACATTATTATTGCAATAATTGACCCTCCTAACATTAGTAATCTGTCCTTGTCAACCCAGTCACATTTTGAATTCATATGACAACCAATTTATTTTGGAGAAATTTTCTTCATCGACTCTCTTTTGCTGTTCTAACTGCTTTACTGGTTTCCGTTGACCGATATTTTCTTTCTGATTTACAAGATATTCTGATCACATCACCTAATTGCTGAAATTTATTGTCTGTTATAAATTCTACGTATAATGTTTACTATAACTTGTTTTTGGATTACTTTCTTAATTTTTTATTTGAAGTTTGAGTCCAAGTGTCTTGTACTGGATGGTAGCAAAAATCATCATAAGCCAACAAGTCCCATTACGGACTATAGCAACGATGACTAAAGACATTCAGCAAGCAATCTCATAAGGGATAGATTACAGAGTTGGTAGGAGCCATGAATTAATAAGCCCAAAATCCAATTGTAAGATGACAATAGATGCCAAATGGTCCCTACCAGGGATTGTCAAGATCTGGCAAAATCTCAGTTCTCACCTAAAGGGAAGCGTACAATAATGGAGCAAGGCATAAGTCAATCTTCCTGCAAGGGATGGTGGCAGGGTATTAGCAAGCAGTCAGCAAGGGATGTTAAAAGACTTGCCTATCAGTCTCATAACAGACTACTGGTCATTAGTCACACAAAGGATGTGGTAATTATTTACCCAACAGTCTCATAAGAGTTGGGCGTCAACTCTTACCTAGGCAACGTTAACTTCAGTTTGGAATCAGATTGCACGAGACCATTAATATTGGACTTCAGCGTTCATAGATTCAAATACACTGCCAAACACAAAAGTCTTGGAATTCGTAGCCAACGGCTCTTTGACATCTAGCAGAAAACTTTATCCCAGTTGTAGCTTCATCAATTTTGTTTATGATTCTTCAACTACCTGTGTTTTTTAACAATTTCGTGATAGGTTTTCACTAACTGGTCGACTGCGAAAGACTTCACCATCACATCTTCATTGAGAAATTTCAACTGAACTTGTAGATCTCACCGACTTGGGAGACGCCATCTTTGAAACTAGGAGCCCAACAAATATTGAATGTATCCATAAATAGATAACCTTTGTTTTGAAGGTTAGAATTTGATCATCCATTTCTGATTATTTGATTGATCGGTGATTGAATTACAACATTGAGTTGATTTATTATACACCCTCGATTGGGCTTCATGAGGGGAATATTCTGCATCTAGAAATTTGTGGGCAACATATCCTCTACATTCCTATCAACCAAAGGAATGGTTGTTTTGGCATGCGTTTGACCAAGTTCATCCACTCTAATGCTGCTTTGTGTTTATGTCTTATTTGGTGATTGAGATTGCATTATAGAGGATATTACATTCAAATAAGAAGGGTTGGACTTGAATTTGTATTTCTTATTGCTAATCATGGTTAACCTATTGGGGTGATAGGGAAAGAGGTGTTTAGAGTGGTTGCCATATCAAAGGACAAAGTTTATTATTAGAAGGATTTTGATATAGTTACAGGGAAATCATATATTTTTTGTTAAATACCCGAAGTTCAATTGTGTTCACATACTGACACATATTTGTTATAATCTTATAGCATGAGATTCCTATCACTACTATTAAAACTATTGGGAAGTTGAAGACTATTAGGATATTGATAAGTAGGAGGTATTTTCCATAGCGTGTCAAATTGTGATATTGCTATCAAGATTCAACTGTGTAGTTTTATGAGTCAAACTCATTGACCCATGTTTCATGAGTAGTGGTTCACATGAACCCATCTCTCATGATAATGAATGGTCCACTCAACACTCATTGCATCTAGGTGATGCTCACAGAGGTGAAGCACCGGACCTTCTCGGGAGGTCACCCATCCTAGTACTACTCCAGCTCAAGCACGCTTAACCACAGAGTTTTCCCCAAGGTTAAGCCCACTTAGTTTGCAACCCCAAAATAATGCTTCATAGAAAAAAAGTGGCCACTTAAAACTCCCCTTTGGCCCTCCATTTCCTTGCACTTACCCTAAATGTATGACCAGTTTAATTTTTTGCGCATATCTTTCTCATAGATTAATGTAGGAAGTGTATTCCACACCATATCTTCATTTCAATAAATAGAATTAGTTTTTACCACATGGTTTTCACTTTGGGTCATCTTGGTCATACACAATCAAGACATTGTCTCATTAGAAAATGCTACCAAAATCTTATTACTCCATAATGTGCAGTGGGATGGAATAAACACACATTCTTGTCATTTATCATTTTTCCATTAGCCAAATATAACATGTACATGCTAAATTTCATCTTATAATATATGCATATATCAAATAGTTAGATTAACATTTGAATACTATTCACCTATAAGTCATCTAAAAATCAACATTATAAAATCATATGTAATCATCTAAATTTCTCACACGTCTCATACAACATAAGAACACTATAAATATCATGATACTTCATTTAAATATTATTAGTTTTAATTGGACAAAAAAAAATTGTTATCAAAATCAAATTTCACATTCAAATATTAATGTCAATATCTTGAAACAATATAAATTTAAATCATATAATAATATTATACTACTACCACATCAAGTACCAGACATCCAACTAACTCATTTACACTAACATCATAAAAAATAGCATAATCAACAACACATCAATATTAGGGTTAGATTCTATTCTATATAACATAATTAATATAATTAGTAGCATGCCACACAAAATGACTATCTAGCATAATGATCAATCATTGCACAACTAAAAATCACTAATCATCATAGGGTAGTCGAATCAACTATACAAACATATAAATTTCCCTATGATATGATATTATTAAAATAAAAGTCTTAAAAGGTACAAAGAATGACTTGGTCACATAATAGGTGGGCCTTACACCAACATTAATAACACCTACCACCAATAATTGATCACCTACAATTATAAGAGAAGGAAAATGACATTATGACTAATTATCTCTAGCATCATATGGATAATTGTCAACAAGAAAACTGGGGAAACACAGACTAGAGTTTTGAGCCCCAAGTACTTTCTGAGTGTTGTAGTTTATACCCTCGACTTAGTCATATAAAGGCAACACCAATTTGATTTAAATAGAGGATTAACTAATTAAATATATATTTACTGAATGACAAATAACATCATATAGATAGAATTTTGGTAATCATCATATTAATCACATCAAAAGAGTACATTCATATATCTTCCCCTACAGTTTGCATATCTCTTTCCTTTCCTTACATATAACCTTTTATACATTCCTTCTTATGCTTATATCTTCTTACATACATTTCATATACATGTTTCTACATACATTCCTCTTACACACCTACATACTATTATTCATATCTTTCTATATACATATATCTATGGGATGGGATGTGACCCATCTATCTTACCCCTATCCTAGATGGTATATTTTCAGTCTTAAGGTTTGCAAGATCTTTGTAGAAAGATATGGTAGGATTTGCTCGACCATGTTTGCACTGTTGCTCTTGCTTGCCAACATCATCTCGCCTTTCAAAATGTTGACTTTTCCTCAAGTCAACGCTACTCTATTGGAAGGATATCCTTGTAGATATCTGAGTTTAGCGAATGTGTTGTCCCATTATGTTTTACCCAAATGTAGCTATCGAGTCTACACTTGGATCTATAGTAATAGCTTCTCTGCTTCCAAAAGTGTTTGGGGAAGTTGTATCCTCTGTGCTAGCTGTTGGGCTTCCTAGAGGACTTCTGTGATATGTGTGGGCCTTAAACTAACTACTTCCCTTAACTGGTGGAATCGGTTCCAACTTTTGTCCCTTTGATCTTGCAACTGTTGGAATTGTGCATGTAATGCTACTATTTGTACCCTAGATTGGCCATCTATGTCTTGAAGGGAATTATATGTAGTAGCTCTCTGAAGTATTTTGACTTGTATTTGGTCCATTTGAGCTTTAACTTGAGCTATTATTGTTGGCCATTGTAGACAAAATTGGTACAATGCATTGAGGTCTCCTTCCGTATTCTTTAGAGTGCTAATTTAAGACTCTAAGCTAGAATGTCAATAACACATTTCTTCCTTGCTTCATCTATTTTCACCTTCTGGTATTCTCACTAAAGTTGTTGCCTCATTGCTTTATTTTATAATCGGGTGTCCTTGATCACCCCATCTACCAAAAATTTTAGCTGGTTAGCCAAAGGTTGGAATGAATCCCCTTGGAGATGTGGGAACTTGCTTTGTATGCCTTTTATAATCTCCTCTTGCTTGTTTGAGTTCTCCACATGACTCTTTAATATTTCTTCCCTTGTTTTTTTGTAAAATATCCGCTAATTATAATTTTTGCAGGGGTGAAATACTCCCCCCAATATCCACCTGTGATCCTACAAGTGGAAGTTAGAGTAGTTGGTGAGATACCATCGATTGGATTTCCTTCTATCTGTCCAAGAAGTCCTTGATTGATTGCATAGAGGATGTTGTGGAGAGGAGGGTGTCGTAGACTGTAGAGGAGGAGAATATTGTTCTTGCTTTGAGGTGGCTACTTTATATTTTTCTTCTTCCTCGTACAAATATTGATAGGGTTTTTCTATAGGATCCTTTATCTCCTTTATGACCACTTGAGTGATTTCCAATTTCTTTAGCATTAATTTGTCTAACCTTTTCTTTAACTAGAGCTCTTTGGTTTGAATTTTTGCTATCTTTTGCTTTTGTGGAGGTGTAATTATAGCATTCAATTCTCCAATGGATAAGTCCTTCAATCTCTCCTCTTCCTTAGCTACTTTTTCCCTTCTCCTTTTTAGTGCGATGGCCAATGATACATTAAATCTTTCAATAATATGCTGGATGCTACCATGTACTTGATCATTGCCTTATCTATGATTAATTGATTTGGAACTGCCATGTTTGAATTTTTTGGAGGCTCATGTCCAATAAATCTTTGTAGAATAGACCATTGTATACATGATCTTCATTGACTATTGGTGACACCTTGGGGATAGTTGTATCTTTTAGGAGAGAGGTTTCATATGGTATTGCTTGTTCCTCCTCCTCTATGTCCACTATTTGAGGGGAGACCTCTCGGTGTACCTTCTCCTTCCTTTGCTTGGTTTTCTTCTCCACACTCATTTGTAAGAGGGCCTATGTGGCTTCCTCTTTTGATTTTTCTTTCATGTAAGGTGTGGTGGTGAGTCTTCTCTTCCTCGACCTACTACTTTCATCTTGTGAAGGGTTTGTAGGTGGAGTGCCAATATGAAGCCTTTTGGACCTCCAAGGAGTGGAGGTACTCTACTCCTCTATCTCTTGCTTTAGTAAACCCCATTTCTCATGTAACTTCTCCCAATTTTTCTCAACATGTTCTTGTGACTTATTTTTAGCCAAATTGTCCATATGCTCCCAATAAGTTGTGAGTTTCTTTGCTAGTGGGTTCTTGGGATAATTGTGGTTCTCTGCATTTGTTACCTCATATGAGAGTTGGGGTATCTAGGATGTTCTAGGTTTAATTGCTTCCATAAATGTATAGTCCTTGTTGACTAGGAAGACAATGTCTTTGATGTACTAGTGGACCACCTCATAATAGATACGATTCCTAGCTTGTAAATTTCATTGTAGGGATTTGAAGAATCCCCAGTAGGTTACGGTGTAGGATGCGACATCTTGGAAATTCTTGATACGGTATTGGATTTGGATTGCAACTGATTGGGTGGTATCCCAAATTTCTCTTCGCAAAGGCTAGGAGTTTTTGCATGAAGTAAAAATTAAGGTAGATTAACATTGACCCATACCTAAATTGATAATGAGATTGTTTTATCTTGTGAATATTTTCTAGGAGGTCCTATTGTAAGACCTCACATAGGTCAATATCCTTTCCCTCCATGACTAGGTTGTGTGAATTCCGACGGTGATAGCTGAATCCTCTCGATTTGTGTAGTAGACCTTGTAAGCAATGCCCATGGTGGCATATTTGACTATTGGATTGGTTATTTTAGTGACATAGAGGCTTCAACCATCATATATCACTCTAGTTAGCCATGTGACTTCTTCATTCTTGATAGCCTTCTTTGGTGGAACTTCTCCCTATGCCCATAGGCTTTTTATGGCTTTGATTGCATCCATACTAATTCTATAGGGCTGGTCCAAGTAGAGGTATTAATCATGGAACCGATTTAGTATGATCTAGACCTAATCTTCCTATGTTGTGAAGTTTGGAAACTCTTTCCAAACATCCAATCACTTCTCTAAGATGTTTTTATACTATGGTAGATATTGTTGTGTGCTTAGTTGCAAGAGAGTGTGCCTCTGAACTTCAAACTTAGTATGATCGATCTTCATGAGGGGTGTGTGGATGTATTTTTAGATATATTCTATATATAACATTCACAAGTACCTTTGAGAATGCGCTTGTTGGGCCAGTCTCCGTTTCTTTGTATGGGAACCTTTTATACTTTGGCCTAGGATTTTGAGATATATCAATGAGGGTGGGTGCAACCATTTTATGAGCTAAAATTCTATAGTGGATTTGTAAATTGCTTAGGGTTTGGCATGGAGTAGTAGCTTGGATGCACATTCTTAACAAGAATAGAATGCATAGTGAGTGAGAATGGGAAAGTGAACGGTGTATTTATAATTTTATTGTGAGGTGAGTGTAACAAATGGTCTAGCCATTTTTCATCCTCCAACATTTTTTTACCCATTATTTTCCTATGGCTCTATTTTCTCAGAGAGTTATTTATATCTTTTAATGTATGAAAATACCATAGTACACTATGTTCTAACTTTATTTGAGCTAGTTAATGTGCTTATATAATACTCTTCTTTGATCCCTTGTTTTATCCTTTTAGGGTTTGGTCAAGGAAATTGATGTATCAAACTCAGGCCTATCCATCATTGGTGGAGAATGAAACCTAGTTCATGAAGTTGCAATTATCTTGTTATGATTGATCATTTTATGTGTTATTATTCTTTTAGTCTCATGTGTATATCTTAGATAGCCTTGTTGTTTTTAGAAGGTTATTAATTTCCATTGTATTGATATTTATGATTTATGTTGGGATAAGTCCATAGGATGTTGGTGTAGTGTTTATGTGATGATTTTGTTCATTTGTGATATCTTTCTTGTGTTTGTAGTAGTTTGCTGAGGTATGATGGGTTTCCTATGTACCATAAATACTCTGCAAAATCTATACACCTTCTGAGAAGTTAATTCCTGTTCTCCTTGCATCGATATGTCTAAAACTTCTTCACTATCAGTATTGTCATTATCATTTTTGAGTTCAATTTCTTCGAAGATATTAGGGTCTTCTTCTTCTTCTGCAATAGGGAGTCTTGAGATAGAATATAGATTTCTTGGATCTTCCCCCTCTTTGTCTTGTTCAATTTCTTCTACATATGTTTTATCTTCTCTTTCTCCTAGTGGAATATGGAATATCCTATTATCATCCTCCAAAGTTACCTCTTCCTACATGCTATTGTTACTCATTTTGTTATTTTCTCAAGATTGACCGAGTTTAGAATGTTTGCAAACTAAAAGTGAAGTGCATTTCTTATCCATCTTCCCTATATTGCATTCAATTGTATAAACATAAGAATCAAAGAGATTACAAGTTTCAGTAACAGATTATTGCATTTATACAAATGCATACAATATTGAAAAGATCTGCACAAATCTTGTTGAAAGTAATCTTTATTGATTCAAGAGTACATATTTGCCTCACACAAGCTGTGAGACTTAACTTGTTTAATGGAAATGAAGTACACTTTATACATTGATGGATTAAAAGAACAAAAATGCACATATAGGGGAAGAGGCCAGCCATTGCCTGATGACTGGTCAGAGTTTATTTCCTCAAAATTGCAATGATGTTAGAGTAGTGCTCTAAGCAATGAAGGCTCCTAACACTACATGTACATGCACCCATTAGTGTATAAACTGTCCTTCACATGCATCGAACAAACAAACTGTACATGTCCAAAGAAAGAAACAAGATAATTTGATACATCAATCATATGCATAGGTTTTTACTAACTATTTGCTTCAAGTGTAGATACAGGAAAAGCCGTGTTTTTGTTTCATCAAATTTCAACACGTGGTGTAAACGTGGCTCCCACAAGGGTTGAGCTTGACAGGCTGCTTTGTTATGCTTTTGTTGCCTCATCATACAATTTTGTCTTGACATTTCCTGCCTTTCCTCTAGAGGTTTCCAATCTAGTATTTTAGTGCCAACACGAAGAATCTCTAAAGAAAAGGGCAAAAAATTCCAAAAGAAATTGTATCACCTTTAAATGTTTAGCATAATTCCTAATTGAGGTGATGTACCTAGAAGTCAAGTGTTCTATATTAGTGCTTTATGTTATTGTGCAAAGATGACCAGTCCTATAGACAAATGATGCAATGCCAAGCAGTAATGATAACATGACATTATATACATACAAAGTGCATCTAGTTCTCTGCATTCAAGATTTAAATAAAAAAGGTGCTCTTAGGAGAATACATTAGTTTGTAAAAGTGAAAAGGACTTCATACATAGCTCTGCTACAATAACTAAGTATAATGAAGAGCATAAAATGATTATTGAACAATAAAGAAATTCATATGTATGAGATCACTGTAATGGAGTAGCTGTAGCAAAGGGTACCATGAGGTATGAAGACAGGTATTTCATAGTCCTTAAGATCAAGATGTAAAAATAAAAATGCAATGATGAGTTCAGTTACATAATGATCATATTACAATATGCTAGCCCAAACAACAGTGCATATGGGGCATGGTGACATTAGTGCAAAACAATACCTTAGATGTATGATTAACCAACATTGAATAATGCAGTGGAGTGTGTACACTGTATTTAGTATAGTGTTTATATGTTTGTTTTTTCTTTGATATCAACTGCAAGTGACATCACAAAATTGATGATGAAAAGGAAGATTAGTCATAAAAAAATGGTGGTTATTCAGAGTAATTAAAGGTATAGTGATAGTAATGTACACAGTGGCATCATGTTAAGAAGGGTGTCTCAAGGTTTGGAGAACAAATGAAATATTAATTCAAGATGCTTGTTGTAAAAGACAGTGAAATCCAAAGTCAACATTTTTCATGAAGGCACAACATGAACATAAGTGAAATCAAAAGAAAAAAATATTCATAAGTGACTTGAATGTACAAGCATTAGAGTCATCTCAATTCATAAGCATGGTCACAGTAATGTTACATATTACTCCTATAATATTCCAATTATGAGTAAAAGGGGCAGAAAATGCAGTTTTAAGGCTTCATGGATTTTGGGTTTCTTCATGGTACCTGTTTGTATGAGTTGTTTGTGCAGGTTAGAGTATGAAATAATGTAGATTTATCAAGCATAGCAACATGAAAGGCTCTGCTGATTGTGTCATTGATTTCTAGTTTAAGTAGGGGCAAGAAACAAATAAATCACAATTGCAGAAAATAATGATGTCTTGTCAAAACAAGCACATCCATTGTTTTACAAATACAAATGAAGATTAAAGCATGTTTTGCTCACTAGTTTTATGAATATGGTGAACAAGGAGATGTTGCTGGTTCACTCACAGTCATATTGAAAGACTGAGAAGGGAATATTGGAAGGCATGCTAATTTAAAAGATAACCACTAATGCTCCTTAATAGTTCATAATAAGAAGGGACAGTGAGCTACTAAGAAGGTAGTCTCATAATAGGAGATAGGGAAAAATGAATAATGCACATGCCAGGTCAAGTGTCATTCATCTACTGTAACCATCCAAACAATTCAGGACAAATAACAATAATGAAAGAGAAAGACATGATCACTTTGTTGAAGAACAAAATGCAAACTTTCAAGGACAGCGTTTTGTTTGTGAACAATCATCTGAAATGACTCTTGTTTCAGCCGTCCACTTCTTCCATGAGGGCTCATTCACGTTATAATATGGCATGATTCTTATCATAGCAAAAAAAAATATAACACTATTGGCTGTCATTACATGATGTCATAAAACAATAATGCTTATATTTTGTTCAAAATCAATTGTAGGAGTGTGTGGCTTTGAGAAAAAAAGATTTAGAATGCAAAGATGCCTGATAAAATACAGAGAAGTGTAAACCCTTGAGCTATGGTTTTTAACATAAATAAATTTATCAAAATATGTGTGTGGCCAAAGATGAAATAAAGACCTTAATTATTTTTGTTTAAAAAAAAATGGAGTCAACAAAACGAGTACCTAGAATGTAAGAAGAACTCTTGAATAACTCACAGGATATGCATAAATGGGTACAGTAAAATCTCATCATATAGGATATGTATATATGGGTACATTTAAATATCATCATACACAATAAAAAACACAAAGGGTTTTCATTTCAAAGAGGCCCAAAAGGCCTTTCTCTACAAATTGAAACTGTGTCAAATACAAAGGAAATATGACTTTATTGATTAGAGACGAAGCTACAAGAATTTTAAGCTCAAGCATAGAAATGTTAAAGTTTCCGCAAGAGGAAGATATTTTATTTCTTCAAGAGAATGCATAAGAACAATAGGTAAATACTTACCCTAGCACGTAGAAGTCTTTATTTGTAAAAAATTACGAAGGAGAAGCCTCTTTTTTCCAAAATCCACCATGAGAGTGAGCTCCAGTGTTTCTCAGAAACCCTCTATTGGCAACTAGATGAGGAAGAGTCATAGTAAAAATTAAAAAAAAAGAATTTAGAGGGGGTCACAGAGAATGAACAAGTAAATGAAAGTGAATAAAAGACTGTAGAAGCCGCGACTATGGAGGGCCTATGTAAGCAAATTCAAGTTTTTGTTTAAAGTTATTTCTAAAGAATGCTTTACCTATTTGTCTTTGGAGGAGAAATCAACATATTTTGTACAAGTTTCCAAGCTGCAAGTTCACATGGAATCCATCATAAAAGGCTCTTAGGAAACCCTCATGGAAATGGCGGTGCTCAAGCTTCTTTCACAAAATGAAATGCCTCACTTTTGCTTTAGGGTTTTTACCCTAAGTCTTGCAAATGCCGATAGGAGAAATATGACATTTTTTGCCATTGTTTTACAAATAAAACAATCCAACTAATGTGAGCCCGCGACCCTATATATTGATGTTTGTGCCTTAGAAAATTTTTGGCCTTGAAATACCTTTATGATCTTGTTAAGGTAAATGCCACCTCAACACATGGAGTCCACTTCATTTTGATTTTCCACCTTAGCTATGTATGTGCACTTTGGAGGATATTCTTGGAATTTTTTATTTGCATAAATTCTATTGTAAAACAAAAGACTTTAAGGTATATTTATAAACCTTAAGTCATTTTGTTATCCTTAAATGCAAAATGATGAACATTTTCAATTTTCAGTTGAGGAGAGAAGCAAATGGAGGGTATATAGGGTGAGTTGTTTTCAGTTTGGAGACATGTATCCACATTTATAGGGGAATTAATGCACTTTGTTGGTGGTTTTGTATGCTTAGGTGTTTGGTATTGCCAAAACCATTTTTCCCCACATGTTGGAGGTGGTTTTATGAGGAATCTAATGCCTCATTTTTAGGCTTTTCTGGTGCATCTGACCCAAGGTAGTTGCTTGCCCCTTTTTTGGTGCAACTACTTGGATTGTGTGTTATATTGACTCTTGTAACACATTTGAGGGGGAGTTCAGATAATGCAATTTCTGGAGTTAGTGATTTCGGTAGTCCTTTCTCAGATTTGAGCATACTTTGTAACTCATTTGGGGAGAATGAAATACAGACAGTGCCTTGGATCCTACTGATTTCAAAGCTTTGCCTCCTTATTATTGCAGTATTTGTGCATTATTGAATGATTGATCAAGCTATTTGTGAGGTATCTTAATCTCTATAAAGTTTTGTCTCATACTTTCATGTCTTTTATGCAAAAGTAGGTTTGTGCAGGTTACAAGTTGTGTTAAAGTTGCATGTACCTTTAAATTGTGAAAGTTATTTTTCCTCTTTAAGGGTTAATGTATTCAAACCCTCTTGTGAAATATTTATGTATGAACTTACATAAATGAGTTGTGTAGTTTAGCTACATCATTAGTAGCCAAGTGTATGCAAGTCTGAATCATCATAGTCTCCTTTTCAGTTTGGTGAATCACCTTTCTTTTAGTTTTTTAGTTTTCATTTTAAGCATTCTTTCTCCTTTTCCCCTATAAAAAATGTAATAGTTTTTAGGTGATATCCAATATAGAACCAACTTTTTCTGGAGGTCCTTTTCTGCCATAAGGTTACCCACAGCCTTAGAAAAGTTCCCATGTTACACATGATTAGCTGTGTCAAATTTCAGCTTGGGTGCAAATCATGGTGTTAACAACTATGCTATCCTTTTTTTGTTGTATGATTTGCTTCTTTGCTTTCTCTACTATCTTATCATGTTGTTTCTTAATTGGTTAGAAGCAATCATATCCGGTTATGATTCTCCATTGATTTCTTCAATCTCCCTTTGTCTATTCTTATCAATATATGTTCCTTGTCTAGTCAACCCTATAACTTTATTTTTCTTTGTTTCGAGTTTCTTCTTTTTCTTAATCTATAATTGTTGTTCCTCTATGAAATAGTCTTCCTTTGATGTATCTATTGACCAATTATCACTTCTTTGGCAAGTTTTAACTCCTTACAGTATTCTTCTAATTACTCTAGCTCCTTTGTGGTCTTACAAATCATCACTTCTTGATTGTGTTGTATTCTGATAATATTGTTGTGCTTTATCACATCTAAATATATTGTGAGAATCATCTCCACAAAAGGGAAATTTTCTTTTCTTTTCTACCCAACATTCAGTAGCATAATGACCTATCTTTCCATAGTTATAGCATGTGCCATCACTTCTTTAGTGGTTGTTTCTACCACATCCTCTTCCTATATAGTTTGATTTTTGATTATCTCCCATGTAATCTTATGATGAATTATTTTGTAATGCATAAGCACCTCTAGTATCTCTCCATGGTGGTTTTTTGTAAACTGCATTGTATAGAGGTCCTTTCACTAGTCTCTTAACATATAGCATTTTTTTGGTCTATATTTGTGTCACAATTATAGTTCATAGGGCATCACGAATTAAGATGATTCATTGTGTTCCATATTTGCAATTGGTTTGTAGGACAATCCTTAGTGAGGTGTCTATCCCATTCTTGGCAAGTTCTGTAGTATAATGTGTTTGTTTTAGTTGGTACTATTTTCAATTCTATATGTAGTACGACTGTAGTTCTTTCTCCTTGAGATTTAAAGCAATCATTCTGGAGGTGTCCTTACCTTGAACAATATATGCACCAAATTTCTTTACCTTTTTTTGTTTCTCTCTTGCCAAAATCCCATTTTTTATGGTTAATTGCTCTATTGCCAATTGCAATTTCTCTAGGTTCTCTTTTATATCATCCTTTTGATGTCTGTGCCACGTTTGGGATTCTATGTTGTCGGCCATTTTGATCAAATATGTATAGTAATTGAATATTCTCCCATCTAAGGCTGTTATTATGTCTTTTTTAGTACAAAGATGAACCATTCAATCTTTTTTCATTCACTTAGGGGTTCCTCTAATTTGCAACACATTTATTTAAATATCTTGTCATATGCTTTCAATGATTCTTCCACCCCTTGTATTAAATCCGTCATTTTATTAGCACTTTCTGTAGGGATATTTGGAGTGTCAAAGTTTTCCAAAAAGTATTGGTTTACCTCATTCCAAATTTTCCCATGTTTCAGATAGGTCTTTTTATACAAGTCTAGTACTTCCTTCCTTAGTGATGATACAGATTCTAATAGTTTTGGTTTGTCTTCATCAATGTCCTATATTTCCCATAGAGATTCCAACAAGAATATATCTTCCATAGCTTCTGTTGTTCTCTTCTAAACACCA
Source organism: Sequoia sempervirens (assembly GCA_007258455.2). Classification (NCBI taxonomy): domain Eukaryota; kingdom Viridiplantae; phylum Streptophyta; class Pinopsida; order Cupressales; family Cupressaceae; genus Sequoia; species Sequoia sempervirens. The sequence continues at coordinate 11,315 of VDFB02261924.1, read as the reverse complement.
GGATCCTGATTGAGGATTCCATATTATTGTTTTTGCTACTTCCTACTCTAAATTTTTGGATTTATGGACTAAGCTTTTCTTCCTTTTCTTTCTTTACTTTCCTAATAGTATAGGATTTTTGTTCTCTACCTTTTGCTAAATTTATATCAAATTATTCTTTCCCAAGTATCTCTTCCCAATTCACTTCTCCTTCTTTCTCTCTTGGTTTTTCACTTTGTAGTATCTCTTCTTTCAAAATTCTCCTACTCTTATACGGTTGAGGGATGGGTCCTAGTCGAGGGGTTGTGACTCTTTGAGGTATCTTTTCACTTTATTATTTATTAGTGACATTTTGTTTGTTTGTGAACATAATTCTTTACCTAAATTCAATCTGCTCTCTTTGCTTTTTCTTATTTCTTCTTCTTTTAATTTCCTTATGTAATTCTATTAACTAACTCTTCTAAATATTCCACTTGAATTGATGGAACCTTCTTTGAAGTTTTCAAAAATTCCATAAATCTATCATCCATATTAATGGTTAGGTTTGAAAGATTTGTTTTGATTTCTAGACTTGTCGAAGGTTGTGGTGCCAATGGAGCCTCTATATTATTGTAGGGCTCTAATAACAATCTTCTAGATTCTCCATAATCATTAATATTCTTCCTTATACTTGTTATAAGTTTTCTTGCTTTTTCCTAGCATAGTTCTTATTTATCTGGAGTCTTCCATTCTTCTTCTCTATCCTCTTTTCCTTTTTCTTTGACAACACCCTCGTTGGCACACTCACTTCTTATTTTCTTCACAATTTTCATTATTTTGTGGTGTTTTTCTTCTCTCTCAATAGTCTGTTGTTGTCTTCTCTCTTCTCCATTTGGGCTTGCCATGTTCATTTTTCTTTCCAATTCAATTTGTTCTCTAGTCTTTTTTTATGGTTGTCTTGTCCCCTTTTTCCATAGGTTTTTTTTTGATTTGGGATTACATTAGTCCTTTCAATATTTCCCATGCTAGTTATTTAGTGGTTTTCTTTATGGGTCACATATTTTCAAGGATCCCTTTCAGAATTTGTCCTCCTTTCCACTCTCCATCCCCTTAGTGCCTAACCCCCTCTCATAGGGTAACTGCCAAGAGGATGTTGAGAAGTTGATAAGATGATTTAGCATTGTTGTCATTGATGTCAAAACCTGGATCCGGAAGGTTGTGCTCTAGATGATACACATAAATGATCTATCCTATTGAGTACTATGATGTTATGTAGTATGGATGTTATCTTTGATCCAGATATGGTTGTACTTCTTTTGGGACATTCATGGAAGTTAGTCAATGCAAAATAATGAAGACTACTCTTTTGATGTTGGATGCTATGCTCAAAGCTTACTCTGGGTAACCTTGCTATCCAGACATTCACGTAGCATGTTACAAGTTTTGGTATGTCTCTTTGGTTGATACTGAAATTGATGATAATCAATATTTGGTCTTGGTTGTGGCATTCCTATCGGGTCCGGAATATATTTCATGTAATTCAAAGTTTGCTATCTTCTGATAATTATGTTATGTAATAAATCTATCTTATGTATGACCTACTTATGGGTCCCTTGGTAATGTGATAAGATCTTTTGTGTGACCTATCTTTTGGGTCTGGTGCTAGCGTGCAAGGCCTTATTGAATATCTAAAGGTTGTTCTTCATGCCGACATGTTTTGTGGTGATCTAATTCAAATTGTATTTGGTCGACTTGGAAGACTATGAAGACATTGTGTTTGGCTGACCTAGGAGATTATGATGGCATAGAATGGTACAAGTAAAGGTTGTTTTTGTTCGATGAGATGAGAAGTGTGGAGTATGATGTGTGTGAGCAATTAAGAGGGTGCGAAGGAAGAAGTAATCTATTTTGCAGAGTTTGTGTGAAGAAGCTGTGCAAAAGTTTCTTGATCAGATCTACTGTAGAAAAATATTGTGTTCTTGATCAGAACTAAATTCATGCATGTATGGATGCAATTTCATCAGTTCACTTTTGTCAGTGAGACTATTTTGTAATCAATTGTATTAATCGGGTAGTGAGCCCACCGACAGTGAGCCTTTTTTTGTTGGCAGTGAGCCTTTTATATATTTGGCTATAATAGTCGGGCAGTGAGCCCAATCGACAGTGAGCCTTACTTGTAGTGAGCCTTTGTAAAATCACCTTAACTGGTGCTTTATAATTGAGAATTAGCATTCTTCGTGGTTTTTCCCTTCTTGGGTTTCCATGTAAATTTTGGTGTTCATTGTGCATGGTGTTGTTATGTGCTTTCATGTTCATTTCTGTTAGATGATTATTTGATTGATTTAAGTTTGCTCTGGACTAATTAAAGCTAAGAAAATTATTTTATGATAACTGATTCACCCCCCCTTTCAGTGATCCAGATTGTTCAACAGAGGATAGGTTCACAAAATTTCATATCTTCATTGATTATCTTTTCTTTTCTTGTGTTTGACTAGAATTTACAATTTTGGGTGATACTATCCTTTACATCACCTAACTAGGGTCCTGATAATGGGACCAATGTTAGCAAGAAAACTGGGGAAACACAGACTACAGTTCTGAGCTCCAAGTACTTTATTGAGTGTTGTAGTTTATACCCAAGACTGATTCATATAAAGGAAACACTTGTTTGATCTGGATAAAAGATCAACTAATTAAATATATATTTACCAAATGACAGATAACATTACTTAGATATAATTCTAGAAATCATTATATTAATCACATCAAAAGAGTACATTCATATATCTTCCCCTATACTTTGCACATCTCTTTCCTTTCCTTATATATAAAATTTTATACATTCATTCTTATGCTTATATCTTCTTACATACATTTCATATACAAGTTTCTACATACATTCCTCTTACACACCTATACACTGTTATTCATATATTTTTATATAAATATATGTATGGGATGGGACGTGACCCATCTATCCTAATCCTATCCTAGATGGTATCTTTTCACTCTTAAGGTCTGTAAGATCTTTCTTGCAAGATAAAGTAGGATTTTCTTGATAGTATTTGCACTATTGCTCTTTCCTTCCTACACTAATCAAGCATATATACATTCCCATAACATCTAGTAAGTAGAATGATCACAATAAATAAACATAATAAATATAATGAATGAGATGAGCTCCCAAAGAAAATATTCCAACAAGCAATTTAACTTAATAAGAAACTACATAGTTAGATTTAGTCAAGGAAATAACTATAACTTATAGGAGTATGAATCCTCAATAACATTCAAAATCCATATATCATAACTCAAGGAAATGCAATAACACACACTAGGATTTAAGCACAAGTATTTAATAATTAGTATCTAAAAATTTAATCTCTTAAAGGTTCAACAATTAATGAGTACACCAAAAAATCAATATATTGATAATTTATATATTAAAGAGTAAAATAAACATAGAAATGCTAAGCTCCATTGATTGTATCAAACTAATAAGGTGAGAGAAGTGTAACTAGGGACAAAAAGGTTGGGCCTTAAAAATCACTTATCATTTAATTCCATGTAGCATAGGCATATATCAAGGTGGTAAACCTGGTCATAAGAGGACATAGGAGTCAAACAACATGCAGGAAAATTAATTAGGGAGCATAGATAACCATAGGATCTAAACATAGAAAATATGGATTTGAGTGGGGAAGGAAAGGATAAGCCACAATATAGAAGGTAAATTTAAATAAGAGGTGAAACAGACTAGGAACATGAGGACATAAAGTCAAGAAAGGAGGAAAAATAACAAAAGATGGAAAGTAATAAGGGAGATAAACAAAGATATCTAAGAAATGGAGTCCTCTCTCATGTTATGTGGCTTCTCTTTTATTTCATGTGTGAACTCAACATAGGGTGAGCTATAGTGACCACGATTAGTCTTGAAATACAAGTTTTTCTTTCATATGGTTGAACTTACCAAGTGAGGGAGTTGTGTGCTCATTAGCATGCTAATTCTATTTGTCTATTTGAATTTTTTTAATGCAAATCCTCTATCCTTAGAATATCCATGTATATGATGAAAAATATATAAATATTTAGCCTTGAATGGTTTGAAAAAAGGTAGGTAATGAGAGCATGATGCAAAATTTATTCTACTACTGTAGGATTAGGTAGGTTAAGAGCCAGATTCATATGTTCTTGTGGTTGACCCTAAACCAGTAGTTCCAACAGTAGTAGACCCAACATTTAGAGAGCAATACCACCCTGTAAAGGCATGGGGAAAGCTATAGGAATCAACATCAAGGCAAGAAAAGGCTACGGTAGCATATCTACTAGCATCACTATCGATCAACTTAAAGTGCTTGCTATAGTAACTACTCCATCAACAAAAATGACTGAAGCAACTGCAAAACTATATAGAGTAGTGGAACCTCTTGACTATCTAAACTATGTTTCTATTGCCCCCCACCCACCCAACTATTATAATAGGCTATTGCAATAGAACATCTTGGATTTTAGGAGATGATAAAATACCATGAAATTTAGCTTTAGTATATATATAATCCATATGATCAAAAGATAAATCATGAGAAGGTATAACCTTTCCCATACTATCCTCATGGGTATTAGGTTGAAAAAAATAAGCAATGAAAGCATAAGCTAGTTTCATAAAAGAAGTGCAAAGAAACCAAGATGAATCAAACCATTTAAACATTTTCCTCAAATAAAGTCTAAACTCACTAATCAATAAGATATCCTCCTCCTTATAGTCATACTTAGCAAGCAATAATGGTTTAATTTTTAATTAATTTTTATTTTGAAAAAGGTGTTGTACACTTTGCATAATATATTTGATATTCCAAGTAAAGTTGTGGTCCATCTCAAAATGGGTGCCACAATTTGAGGGTGCAATATTTTTCTTGGTACTTGTTGTATGGGACATTGGAAATATATTTTATGTGGTAGACACATTGAGGAATGCATTTAATAGTAGGGGTCATGGTTTCTTGAACACATGGCTTAGTGGGTTCATGATGTAATATGGGAGGCACATTAGAGAAATACATTAAATTATCATATTTCTTCTTAAAAACATTTAATTTAGGGTCACATGAAGATAATTATGCTTAGATTGGAGAGATAATTTGGGCTTCCTTGGAGGTTGCAATGAATTCTAATCTTAGATTAATGAAAGTTGGGAACCCACCTTTGGATTAGAGAAATTCATTAAAATAATATATGTTTTTTTATAAACATTTCATTTAGGGTCATATGAAAACAATTCATCTTGTGTGCTTAGATTAGAGAGAGAATTTGGGTTTCCTTGGAGGTTGTAATTACTCTTGGTCTTAGAATCAAACTTGGGCACCCACCCTAGGAGTGTCAATTGGTTTAATTAAGGGTGGCTATAAAGCTTAGTATGTTTTTCCATTCTTATTTCTCTCTTACCTATATAGAGAGGGGTTGTGATGGAGATTAGACATCATATTATGCATGCTCATTGTGAGTTAAGATATGTGTATACACTTGGAGAATCAATTTTCCTATTGATGTGTGGATATAATTTATTCTTGGATTATTCTTATGAGGAATATAGCAAATATTGCTCACTAATAGTGGAGAAGTCCATGTGTTGCATAGCTTCATCCTTGATTGAGAGTTTTGATCTCCTATGAAGGATTGGAGACTAAAGCATATTGTATTATTTTGTTGCTAAGAATACATTAATTTTGGTGCTTTGGAGGATGGGTTTTTTAAAATGGATTTCCTAAGTTATAGCAATGTCTTTGCCTTGTGTGATTGTTCTATTCTTTCTTTCATTTTTTAATTCTTTAGTAGTTTTATTATTCTAAAATATTATTAGAATTTGAATAAATTAGATAAATTGACACACCTTGTATGATTAGCTAAGAATTTATGTCTTAGTATTTCATTTGGTATTAGATTCCAGTTAGTTTGTTAGATTTGTGAGAGAAGTATGACTTATTTTTGTATGAGTCCTTATTTGAATGAAAATTTGTTCTAGTTAATCCTATTTTAATATATGATTATTGTAAGCACTTATAGAATATAAGTGTAGATATTTAATGGAGCAAACTATGAGATTAAAAAGCTCAATATGGAGGATTTACATGATTGTGATTAGCGGATTACGGATTATGTTGCACGTTTCCTTGGATTTCATTTTGATATTGTTGTATTTGGTGATAAGGTGACTTGGAGATTCTATCTAGTGTATGTTATAAGTCCTTAATTATGTGGAGGTTGTCGAGTCAATAATTTGGTAACATGTAGCTCTTGTTTACCCCTTTGGATACATGGTCATGTGGAGGTTATGGAGTTGGTTATATGATGAATTGGATCTCTTGTTTATCCCATTAGATACTTGTGTAGTTGGTCATATAGTGATTAGGAGCTCTTGTTTATCCCCAAGATATTTTATCACATTGAGGTTTTGGAGTTGATCATTTGAAGACCTAAATATCCTATTTATCCCTAAGTATTTTTGGTTGCACGTACTTGATAGAGGAGTTGTTCATATAGTGTCATGGAGCTCTTAGATGCATGCAATTGGTGGAGGTGATCATATGGTGAACCAGAGTTCCTATTTATCTCCTTGGCCCTTTGGATACATGTACTTAAACATTGATGCAGGAGCATCTAGAGTGTAAAAGCAATCTTGCATCAACCAAAAAGATTTGTGTTGTTCTTTTCAATAAGGGATAATTGAATTAAGTTTGCTAAGTATGAAGGACTGTGGAAGTTCAGGTTTTAGACTTTGGGTTTGAGGTGTACTCGATGTTGTGAATAGTCAAACATCGTGCTTTGGTGTTAAGACTTACACCTTAACTTAACTGCTAAAGATGTATGATGTATGGAGGAATTGTGAACCCCGACACCCGAAAGGATGGAAGTTGGTAAGGATGAGTTTCGGTCTTCGCGAGACAGAGGTTGGGCTTATGCCTTACTCAAAAGATGGTAAGTGACATGGAGGAACGAAATCCAACATACGGTGTTCGGTAAACTAACTTGTCAGAGTGACATGTGGATTTTGAAGAGACCTTGTTTCATGTCTCTCTGACATAGCAATAACGAAGACGTCAGTGGTGAATGGCTGTGAAGGCTTCACATTGAAGGGAGATACATATATCAGAGGGATGTCATTAGGAGTGCCTTTGAAATTATGACAAAGCTTTATCGAGGAGACTTTTGGTTATCAAAGGGAGTTGGTATGAAGTCACTTCGACGCTGTGAAGTCCTTACGACAACTTTTGTGGAACCTAATAGGGAGGTGGTGATGACGTGTGTAGACAGGTGGCGAATGGCGATTGGTCGACATGTCAATTCGCATAGTTGTTGCAAATTGCACAATGATGACATGGAAGGAAAGAGGTATCAAAGAGAAAGGTCAATATCAGGGAGACTTGAAAGTAACTTAGCCCGACATGCTACTACTGTATCGTTGATGATTGAAAGTAAGACGGTATTGATAGTGTATTTGAGATGATAGTACAAAAAGTAAGGAAACCGTTCCTAATTTCTGATTGGACGACAGTGGTGGTACTAAGGCAAGGAAAGATGACAAAATTAATGAAGATTAGATCTATAGTAAAAAAAACATCAAATGGAGAAGAAACCCTAGATAGTATGCTAAAATAGAAAATATGGTGAATCTAGATGAGGGTTATAGTGAAGGAGATGGCTTGCTGGTGAAGATAGAGAGGGGAAATAAAATCCAAGCTGACAAAGGAAGTGGGGGGGTGAAGCTAGACTAGAGGGAATTAGCTGTAATGGTCTAGTTGTAAGACCTGATAACTTGGAGCAGAATTTGTTTTAGATTTGCAAATGATGTAACAAGATAGCCCATGCAATAAGATTGAAATGCTGTAATTTAGTTTTCTTCGAGTGATAATAGAAAATCGTGGTTTCCTGCTTGCATTTGTCATGCTATTTTTTGTGATTGTTGCAAGTTTCAGATTGTAAGGGGAGTACCCTTCACCAAACATATTGTAGAATCATGGTGTATTAGATCTCTATGTTGCATATTTATGATATTACATCATTTAAAATTTGAATCTTTTGGTTGTAGACTTGAGGGTGTTTTTGACATCTTAATGGACTTAGATTTACATGGTGGTTGTGTGTGGCTTGGTACTACATTCAAGACATCCATTTTTAATGAATGTGTTCTTTGTACATTTTTATTTAAAATTTATAGGTTTTTAAGATCTATGGAAGATTTTTTAATAGATAATAATTCTAGAGGGTTGTCCAAATGAGAGAGAGAGAGTTTCAAAATTGCATGTGTAATTTTGAGCATGGTTAGAGTCTTATTCATTAGAGGCTCATGTTGGATCTATTGTTGTCTTGTAGTTATAGATTTATAGTATTTTAGATCTAAGGATATTTCAGATCCAGTTTTTATACCATGAGAAGGATATGCATGTGTTTTTGGGTCTACATGGTTTAATTGTTTTAAGTTGTATCAATTTTGAGATTCACAAGTTTTATGATTTAATTTAGTTTATGGGTATGCTTCTATCACCATTTTCTTAGGGCATATATGCGCTATATGAAGTCATAGATGTTATATTTAATACTTCCATGTTGTATGAAGAACTCAAGAACATTTTTGAGTAGTATTGGTGTCATATGTGTGCAATAGATATATTTTCCATGAAAATGGTGGTATTGGGTTTCTAGTGCTTTGAAGAATGTTTGTTATTTGTTGTGAAGAAGCATGACAATTGTATTGTAGATTTTAGTTTTTTTGGCCTATGGCCACCATTTAGCATTGATATGATTAACACAAAGGTATTGAGATAGATTTTCAAGAAGGTATTTTTTTAAGGTTAAATAGGAAGAAAGAAGAGGCATCCTTAAAATTTTGAGGATGTGAACTATGCTATCATGAGAGGATCTAAATAATAGTTCACTATGATATTTGTGTAAGAACAAGGTTCTGAAAAACTATTTTCTAGGTTAAATATGGCATCATCATGCCATGAGAAGCTCCTATGTACAAATTTTGAGTTTTTGTATGATAGATTTGTGCTTGAAAAATTATTGGAGAGATTTTATTTTCACCATGGTAAGCTCCTAGTAAGCATGCAATAATACTTTTGGTTGAGATTTGGTCAAGTGATCTTTAATTTTGAGGATCTTTAATTATGTGCTAGGGAAGCTCTATATTAATTTTAGTGGGAGTTTTGGTAGTGATGTGGATCTATCTTTTAGAGACATATCTTCTATTATGAATATGTAAATCATGATGCCACGAGAGAGTTCTTGGAGTGTGTACTAATCATGTAGTAGGAACATTGACTATGATTTGTAGTTAATCTTCTATTGTTGAGTACAATTATCATTTGGACTTGGAGAGTGACTCTCCTAAATATTATCTTTAGGTTAGTATTAGATGATCAAATGTGTAATTTTAGTGGGAGTTTTGGTAGTGATGTGGATCTATCTTTTAGAGACATATCTTCTATTATGAATATGTAAATCATGATGCCACGAGAGAGTTCTTGGAGTGTGTTCTAATATGTAGTAGGAACATTGACTATGCTTTGTAGTTAATCTTCTATTGTTGAGTACAATTATCATTTGGACTTGGAGAGTGACTCTCCTAAATATTATCTTTAGGTTAGTATTAGATGATCAAATGTGTAATTTTTGTTGCTATATATATTAGGGAGAGGTTAGAGATCTCCTAGTTGCTGGAGATAGATTGTTTGAAAAATGATGAGTCACTTAATATTTTTTAGCTAAAAGACTAAGGAACATACACTTGGAGTTGAATGCAGGTTTATTATGGAATTGATGAGGAGATTGTTTTGAGATTGAGTCAAAGTATTTAAGAGGAGGTGGAACAATATCATACTTCACTCTTGAAGACGTCTAATCTGTAGAGAATGTAACTTGATAGGTATAACCACTTTTTTTTAGATGTGAATTTTTCTTTTCTTTTTGTCTTCTAAATAACATGTCTAGGACTATGGAGAAATCAATTTGTAGGATGAGTTTGAGAATTATAGGTATGGTTAGTATCTAAGGGTTACTTCCTTGAATGAGGGAATGGATGTTGGTGAAATCTTATCTCCTTTTGCAAATTTATATCTTTCACGTTTTTGATTTACTATTGTTATGTTTGAATTTGGAGTTGAATGGTTAGATGTTGAGTCAAATTTTATATATAGGAGTTTAAATAAGGAGATCTATGCCACACAACTAGATAAATTTGTCATGTTTTATGAATGACATGGTTTGAATGGCATCTCTTTATGGATGTAGGTTTACAAGCTAGTGTGTGGTCTCATTTATACAGGAATAAAGATTTCATTTTGAGCAGTGTTCTTCTACACTAGATGAGATAGTGGAAATAAGATAAACCATTATGTGAGTGTAGCTAGTAATTTTTTTATGGTTATACATTAGACCAAACATTTCTCAAGTAGTGGGAGTCCTATATAGGTATATGTCCATTTTATACAAGTATTATATTATGCTGAAGAGGGTCATAACATATCTTTGAGACATGTTTGAGTGTTATATTTGTTTCCATTAAGGATAAAACTTGAGTAGGAGATGTTATATCCTATAGGTATGTGTTTACCCTATTTAGGGGTGTGATCAGTTGGATTAGCAAGAGACATGTTTTGGTTTCTCTTTCAACTTTAGAGGTATAAAATATGGTAGAACTACTCATGCTTGTAAGGAGAAAATTTAAATTTAGGGAGTGTGTTAGGATAATAGGTTGAATAATGGTATAGTGTAATGATTAGAGTGTCACAGACTTGTGGTAAAGGATCCTAATTTTCATGTGTATATGAAGCACATTAATATGCAATATTTTAATTTTGTTGTTGCTTTGATAAAGCTCGTGAGAAAAAATAAGTCATATGGTATAAAATAGAAATGTGGATGTATATTCTTTGTAGCGAGTTATTTAATTTCTATTATTGGCTCCTTATATACATCAAATAGGGTAACTGCACCAAGATGGTTCCCAAAAAGGGGGCTTAAGTGGCCACTTTTTTTCTGAAATAAGGAAATACTGACCTTGGACATGAAATTGAGGATAGTTACACTCAAAATTTTGAGATGGAACAAAAACAAGCATCAAAGTGCTCTGAGTCTACTTTCTAAACTACTAATTTATTTTGAAAATGGTTGAGATTAAGGGGTTCAAAAGAGGGACGTACAAAATTGGTGCTATTTTGTCAGAAAACATAACATAGCAACTCTTGTACGACCTGAGCATGGTGAACTTTTTTGTAGTATTTTTAAAATACACTCAGAAGTTAGCTAACAATATCTATTTGATGTATGATTTTTTGATAATTTTTGAATGAATATTTGAT
>VDFB02261923.1:0-34251 GCA_007258455.2 Sequoia sempervirens | reverse complement strand
GGCGGTTTTAGGCATTGACCCTATGCTTTAGTCTACCTTGGGCGCCCCTCCTTGCAAGTTTTCAGATTTTCATTTTTCGAAGATGTCTTGGATTTTATCTTGCTGGTAGAACATTTCTGGAGGTCGTACCTTCTTTGAGGTTGCATTGGGAAGCGAGCATAAATAAATCACTGTTGTTTGGAGTTTCTTGGCTTGGTCTTGGTCGCTCAACTCCTAGCTCTCAATTGCATTCAGTTCCACATCATTCGGAGGTGATTTGACAAAGTTATGAGCATTTCGGTGATTCTAGGGCTTGCTGGTATGAATTTTCTGATTGCTGCAATTTTATATCAAAATTGATATTTTAGTCCCTTTTGCTATATTTCATATGCTGGATAGCTTGTACTTGTTGGAGTTAATTTCCTAACATTCTTGAGATCATTGGTTATCTATATCTCATTGTATTTGCAAATTGTTCATCATATTGTAACGCTGAATCAGCAGTACTGATCAGCTCTTTTACTTTCTGCACTTTACATTTTGTATTCCCACTTTAGTGGAAGAGGATGGCTATGCCGCCTAGTTTGCTTTCAATTTAATCACTTTCATTCCCGCCATTGGTGGAAGAGACTGGCCTCATCGTCTATGCATTGTACTGGGGTCGGCTTGCCACCCTTCTTACTTCATTATTCATACTACTGATCGGCTATGCCGTCACACTACTCCCACTAAAATACGCAGTCGAGTTGCATACTCTCACTTTCAGCATTGTACTTCATTTGAACACTAATGATTCCCTTCGCCATATGTTAGCATCTCACCCACTTCGGGTCTTGAGTGCACATTCTTGGTGTTGGGTTACTTTCCAGCATTGTAATCTTTCAGTTGCTACTGACAATCCTCGGCGCCATATGCTCACACCTTGCCCAACATTGGGATCCTGGTGTACATTCTTGGCGTAGAGTTACTTTCTAGCAATTGGTTTGGATTGAGCTAACCTTAACGGGTGCTTGTTGTATTGGGTTGTTCATTGAAAAAATTGGAAAAAAATTGGTTGGTTATTGCATGCATTGAAGAAGGGTGCACTTGTTTCAATAAGAAGGATTCAATGTCAAAACTCAAAGTCAAGAAGCCTTCATAAGAAGTTCACATCTTGTCAAAAAAATCTTAATTTTCATATGGTCTAAGACATGGGTGAAAAGGGCACTTTAAAAGGGTAAAAGATTAGTCAAAAAAACCTATTTAAAGGTGTGCTCCTAGGGGACAAAGACACACCTATACAAGAAAGCAAAATTAGAGAACAATGCAGAGGCGTGCATGGTGCAAGCAAGTGAGTGTCTGTGTAAACAAAATAAAAGGGACGTTTCAGATGACTATGTAGAGGTGCATGTCCAAGTGAGGAGGGCACGCCTAAAAGAAGACAATTTGATTTTGATTCAAAATCTAATGTATGTTCAAAGGTGCATGTAGCGAGGGTAGGTGTGTGCTCAGAAAAAAGATGATTTTCAAAAATAAAATCAGAACTTTCATCAATGGTCAAATTAGCAAGGTTTCAATTTGTTGAATAGTCTAGTCATATTACAAGGGTGCGCTTGATCAAAGGGTTGTTTTCAAAAAATCAAATAAAGCATGTCCTAGTATTGGAAGACAAAACTCACTAAAGGAAGTTTGAAACACCACTATAAGGCATGTGTCAGGGACTACTCAATGCACCTTATCAAATGAGGGATCATTTTCAAACACAATTATAAAATGCTTGCTTGGAGCTAAGACACACACCTCACAAAGGAATAACTTTTTAAGTTTGGAACCACAATGTATAACTGCACATTTTGTTAGGGGCATGCACTTGGAAGTAGCTGATTCAATTTTCAGAAAACAAGATGATGTATAGCTGCATTTGCAGGTGCATACCTTATAGACGGAGATCACATTCAAATATTTTCTTGTTTTTAAACATGTGCCATTTTAAAAGGCACACCTCATCAAAGGCATTGAATTTCACATTCCAAAGTTCTAAAATCTCATTCATATTGGACTGCAAGTGCACACCTCAACAAGGGAAAATCATATTTCAAAATCATAACAGTAATTTCCTTTCTCAGGTGCACACCTATGGTGCAAGTGAGTGCCTCAACAGAAAAAACCTTTAGCTCACATCAAAGTTCAAGAATGCAATGTCCCCTTTTGGGATATTCCTAAATTTAGGCCTACAAAACAATAATAATCACTAAAAACTGATATTAGTAACGACAAGTATCAATTTTATGGTTCTATTTAGATTAATATATAAACTAGTATAATATTGAGAGCAATACACCGTAGATAAAATATCATAATAATGAGATCTAAAGAAATACAATCATTAACATGTGAATTTTAAATATCTTAACATCATTAATGATTATTGCAAGAGGTATTCCTATAGCAACCATATTAGGAATTTTCTAGAAATGTTTGCAAACCGCAATCTCAAGGATGATTGTCCTTGTATTGCGAGAGCATGGGTGGATCTTAGTCCATCCATCTTGGGGTGGCGTACTTAAGAAGACCCTCAAGCCCAAGAGCACGTGTACACCTCCTGGCCCACGAGCGCTCCATCTCGGGGTGGCGTACTTGAAAATTACCTCAAGCCCAAGAGCACTCATCTGCCCCTCGGCCCACGAACATGGCAAGATCTTAGGTCCACTCCATCCCTCAATCCACCTTGGAGGTGCTCCATCCTCCTTGATCAAGTCTAGGAGCACTCATTCACCTCCCAGCCCACGAGTGGTCCATCTCGAGGGTGGTGTGCTTGATAAGATGCTTGAAGACTGCCTTTCTTAACAAGCCCAGGAGCACCCATACGCCTCCCGGCCCACAAAAACTCCATCTTGGAGGTGGCATACTTCATGAAGGAAAGATCGATACTATTGTACCCCAAAATTAAAATTTTTGTTACACTTAGACATTTTGAAGAAATGAGTAAAAGTCTTGTTAAATCAGTCAAAAAGGTCAAAATTTGGGTGTGCAAGTCTTGCATGAGGGGTTAAAACACAAAATTGTCAAAATCTGATGATCTGGGTCTGCTAAGAGCAACTTAATCAACAAAACCCAGATCTCAGTTTTTCATCCCTAAATTTTAGGAAAACTGCTATTTTTAGAAATTTTCTAAAATTAGTAACGTTTTCTGGGTTTTTCTGGATTTCTTGGGAAATGGATACTGGCAAAACTTTCTAAAAATAGAAAGTTGGTCCGTTAGGGTTCAAACTGATTTTGATTGGCTCAAAATACATCCATATCAGGGTGGTGCAGTCAGAATCTCAAAATAATCAGTTTTGCCCTACTGGGTCTATTCTGCTTTTTCAGAAGCATATCAGGAGCTCCAAGGTCATCAATGGAGGTCAGTCGGCTGCCAGGCGTTAGATTCAACATTCAAAGCATTCAACGAAAGGCGAAATGATGAACATGCACGAAGAGCGAGGAAGAAAATGATAAATGATAAAAAAATTCTAACACTGCCAGACTTGGGCGCCCCTGGTGAAGATAGGCGCCCACCTTTTTAGGGCACTAAAAGATGGAATTAGGGTTTGAGCTCTAAATTGAAGTTGCTCAGTTCTCTGCCAGCTCTGCAGCAAGTCCGACGGTGCAATCAACAAATTATCCAGTCATCCGGGATTCGAAGCTGAACAGGGAGGATTCACACAGAAGTCAGAGTGGAGAAAATAAGAAATATCAAAAAATTGACTAAGTGTGGGAATTTTGGGTGCCCCAAGTGAAGAAGGGCGCCCAGCTTTTTGAGGCACCTTATCCAGCAGTTAGGGTTTGATAATATGCTTGATCTCTTTAGTATTCAGTCAACTTCGATACGCCTGCCTTCGTCAGATCATCTAACTGACCATCTTCCAGCAAATTCAGACCGAAGTCAAAGTTACAGAACGAAGGTTTCAAACTTGAAGTTGAAAAACAGACAAAATGGCTAAGTCTGGAAGGTTTGGGCGCCCCAGGAGAGAAAAGGCGCCCAAGATTTCAAGGGGTGAAATAGATGAATTTGCAGATGAGACTCTAACGTAATCCCTTCACAGTTGATGCAGCTCTCCAACGAGATATTCAGCTTGTCAATTGGAGGTCGCAGTCGCCAGATACAAGAAGCTGAACAGAGGGTTCGGCAAGAGCTGAATTTCAAAGTTCAGAAGCAAAACACAAAAAAGTGGAAAATAAACTAAGTCTGGTGAACATGGGCGCCCCCAACCAAGATGGGCGCCCAAGCTTTTGAGGGTTTAGAATTTATTGTTTGACAGAGTTCATCCCAGAAGACCCCTCCTCATATCTCGTCAGCTTCGCGATGAGCACAATAGGCAAACAATCCAACGCTCAAAGCTCCAGATTCAACGAGATTATCTATAGAAGAGGAGTCAATGAAGAAATTTGAAGATCATAAAAATGGCTAACTCTTGGTAAAATGGGCGCCCCTGGAAGGAAAAGGCTCCCATGAATTCGAAGGTCCAAACGAAGTTTTTCGCCAGAGGTACCTCCAGAACAACCTTCTCAGAATCAGTCAGGCTATGTGATGGATCTTTCAGCTCGCCTGTCAGATCAGTCTGCAAACCGGAAATCAGAGGTGAAGTAGGTCAAAATGAAGAAAAGTTGAAAATGCCAAAAATTTGACTAACTCTACTTAAAGTGGGCGCCCCTGGTGAAGAAGGGCACCCAACTTCTCATGCCTTAGAAAAAATTTCGAGATTTTCAAAATATTCAAAATTGCAAGAGAAGGGAGATGGCGTCCAAGTTCAAGGAACTGAGATTTTAGGGTTTTGGAAATAAAAGCAAAAGAAAGCATAGTAAAAACAAAACCCTAAGTCTATTTAACATCTTTCTTTCATGTAATTTTCATTATTTTGCAGGTAGCATTCAAAGGAGAAAGTTGGAGTAGCAAGTTTGAAGAATTTTTATGATCCAAGAATTCATATTTGCTGGCTTTTCATCAGATTTTTCAGATCAGCAAGCATAAACCCTTGCTTTTTCAAGTTTTTTTATCCAAAAGATCAAACTTTTCAAGAAGAAGGCCAACGTTTTCAAATTTTCAAACATCTGGGTCTTTTTCACTCAATCTTCTGAAGAAATTTTCAAAGAACTTCATCAAGTTGCAGCAGTTGTTTTTCTTTTGCATGTCAGTGAAATCCTCACTGCATTCAGTTTTCAATCATCTGGGTCCTCTCCAAACAGTCTTTTGAAGAAAACCCATATCACAGCTTTTTCAAAAAAGTTTCAAATTCTAGGGTTGGCTACTTTTTCAATCAGCCATCAGGGTTTTGCAAATCTAATCAATTGGGTCCGTTTCTAATCATATTCTGAACAAAATCCAGGTGCCAGCTTTTTTCAGAAAAAAAATTAAAATTTAAGAAATTAGGGTTTGCTGCTTTTTCAGTTAAAATTCAAAATTTTCAAAAACGGACGATCTGGGTTGTCTTGCAACGAAGTTCTGAGCAAAACCCATATCTAAGAATAATTTTCAAAAAAAATTCCGTTGGAGCAAGAAAATCAGCATTCTAAAAATAGAAATTGCTCAAAACTTGTCAGAACCAAGGCGAGTTTACAGTCATTCTTCAAGTTTTTTGAAATGGAGTACACTCCCAATGTTTTCAAGACTGAATCAGCTCTTTATCATGATTACATCAAAACCACTGAGACAGACTTGCATCATATCAAGCCGGTGTTCGATCTACACACCTTGGAGAGCGCAGGCAACACCTCAATTAGGAACCTGGGACATTCTGGACTCCTCGCAGCAGCGTCAATTCCTATATCAGTTCAGAGTCTTGAGTTCGTAATCGCTTGCATTAAGCATTACAACCCGGCTACTAGGGAGATTCAATCAGCAGATGGCAGATTGATTTGCAGTCTAAAGCCTGATATGATCGAAAAGTGTTTTTCCATTCCCCCATGGCCTGAAAGCGTTACTATCTCAAAGGGTGAATGTGAAAGAATATGGGAGATGCATAAAGACAAATACAGTAAGAAGATTGCACAGAGATGGATGAAAGAAAAACACAACTTTTCCAAAGAACGTTGGGCGAGGAGAGTTTAAGGACGAGATTGCCATCATTATCACCTTGCTCAACAGGGTAACTGGCTCAGAAGATGCCACCAAGTTTCAACCTTGGATGTTTTACGCCATACCCCACATCATGAAGAAAACCGAGTTCTATGATTGGCCTACTTTGATCAGTGACAGTCTACATCAGCAGATAACAGAATACTTCCAATTTCATGTCTTTCATATGGTGTCGTACCTAGTCTACCTAGTGGCCTATCAAGGACAATTCAGAGGGTTGAACACCGAGGGATCATTGAGTGTGCAGTATATATATAACTACTATCCCCAGTTGGAATTCACGAAGTCCTTGCATCACTACAAGAGAGTGAACAAGGCTTTTCTGATGTACACTATGCGGGACATGGACAATGAGTTGCACGTCCGCATATCTTCAGTTGCCAGGGCAGCGATGGCAGAGTGGGCGGATTGGTTCATACAATTCCCTACTTTCACCTATCTTAGGGTCTATGGCTATTCAAGTGCCCCGCTCATGCTACCTAGGTACCCATCAGATGAGGTCGTCTTCATGGAGTTCTTGAGGCAAGCATACGATGTCCATACAGTCTTGAGGAACAGAAGGAAGCCCTCCCTCCATTTTCCATTAGGGTTGAGAATTTATACATGCAGGACTGTTGCAGATGCCAAGACAATGGGAGATGAGTTAGATAAACTCGGCCTCAAGTCTTACAGCGAGAGGCGATCATTTGATCCTCATGGTGTCTACGCTGGCCGACTTGAGAAGAACTATGATCATATATCCGTCCTTGAAGATTTTTGGGCTAATTGTATAGATGAGTTCGAGGTACAGAGGCGTAGTTACAGCAGGCTTACTCTCCATCAGATGGACTGTGATGAGCCCTGCTGGCTCTCAACCTCATACCCCAATTTTCTTAAGTCTTTAGGTGTATTTTAAGTTTTTTAGAGAATTCTTAATAGACAGAAGAGAAGGGGCGCACATCATATTTGCTCATAAAATGAAAATTAACACTATTCGCTTCAGAAAGAGAGTGTAGATTGCATTATTATATAGAGACAAATAGAATGCAAGTGATACACATACCAAAATAGCTCCAGATTATTTAAATAAAGAAGTTGCCAGATCTACAGCCGGAAAAGGTGAAATCAAGCATATGAGCACGCCAGATCTCCAGAACTCATTTCTCCTGCTCAGAAACTGGATACAATGCCTTAGAAATGCTGGACGCCAAAGAAGAAGCACTGAAATGATCAAAAAGGAAGGCGTTTCTCTAAAACCCTCCAAACGCCTTTTCCAGAGAGGCACAAAACCAAGGTAAATGTACGGCCAAGGAAAGAATGTAAAGAAACTCAGCTGGAGGCCTTTGACTCTGAAGGAGGATGCGCCACCAAGAAGAAACCCTCATTTATTGCAAAGAACAAACAACTGTATATATATAATCTCTGTCTGCAACTGTAGAACCTATGTGTGAAGCTCTCAACTGTACTGATTCAGCTGATCTTTCACAGCCTCAAAAGCACTCAACACTGAAGAGTTATCATTCCTCAATGGACAAATGTTCAAACCCTGGTCACAGGAGAATGCACAGGAGAAAATAGCACAAGGCAAATTGAAATAGTCAAAAGATGAGTTTCATTTGCCAGAGAAATGCTTTATACCCAAAAGGGCATGCATTTCAAGAAGAATACGCCTTTTTTAATCATTAAAATCTTTTAAAATTGTATTGTCCTTTTCCATAGTTTTCCACTTAATACTTGAGCGCACCTTTTTAATATTTTGTCATTAAAATATTAAATCTCCTTTTGAACATTTTTTAAGTGATATTAAATATATTAAAGTCAATGTGACTTTAATAAAACATTAAGTTAAATAATTAACTTAATCACTTAAAATTCCATAACTCGCTCAGAACTCAGGATAATCCCGTGCCGTCAGAAGCTGTGGACTCCTGAAATGCCAACGCCTGCTGTGACCCAGTCACTGGGCTCTGAAAACCAAAACGATCAAACTCTCCAGAATGTACCACTGACCCTCTAACCAATCTGGCTAGCCCACAAGGGTCCAAGAAATAGGCTAACCATCGCAAAACAAGATCACGCTGAAAAAGGGGACATTACATGGACTGTTTAAATGAAGACATAGAAGGGTTATCAGATGATGACGAGGATGTGCTTCTCCCGATGTATACTCAGAAGCAAATTGAAGATCAGCCCCTACCACAAGTCAATTGGGCTAATAAAGAGTCACTCTCAGTTGAAGACAGGACAAGACAAGTCCTTGAGCATAGCAAGGTTTTCTTAATCCTTAAAAGGAAAAATTCCATTCTAGTAGCAGAGCCGCCAAAGACAATTCCCTTTTCTTCCAGAGCACAGTCAAAAGGGAAGGGTAAGAGTCAGTCTCAAGAAGGTGTCAAAGGTAATAGATCGAATAAAAATGTAAAAAGAAGGTTAGAATTCTCAGGCATAATCATACAAGAGCAGCCTACAGTTGATTCAGAAGCTCCTCCTGACGAGCCCATACCTCAGAAAGAAGCAGAGGAGCCGCCTTCAACACATGTTTTTGTACCTTTGACAGGTTCTTCACCGATTCACATTGACCTTGATATTGAAGATGATGAGGAAGTTACAGTTGCACCTCCTAAGGAAGTTAGTAAAGATACTACCGTGTCTTGGCTTGAGAACTCCTTAGGAAGAGTTAGGAGAAGGCCTTCATATCAGGTAAGTGTTGATGATCTCGATAACATCTATCAGGA
Organism: Sequoia sempervirens; assembly: GCA_007258455.2. Lineage (NCBI taxonomy): Eukaryota > Viridiplantae > Streptophyta > Pinopsida > Cupressales > Cupressaceae > Sequoia > Sequoia sempervirens. The sequence goes on along the minus strand of VDFB02261923.1, from coordinate 25,467 downwards.
ACCTCCTAAGAAGAAAGCAAAGAAGCAAGTTCACTTTGGTAGGAATCCTGATAACAAGATAATCATAGAGACTACATTGCCCCCAGAGGACAAGAACAGGGATGAGGTGAATATGGATGATTTCGTCATGGTCAAGGCTAATCTTGGTAGAAATACCAGGCATGCAGATGTGAGTCTTTTCAGAGTTGTGTCCGAAAATCTTCAGGAAAGAGTGCTTAAAGATGGTTCCTACGTCGGGCTTGATGAAGTGCAGGATCAATTTCAGAGTGTTGTTCGCAGTTGCAATCCAGTTGGTGGAAGGATAGGTCATATTTCGATGATGTCAGCAAAGTTCGAGAAAGCGGCCAATAAGGTCGAAGATTTCCTGAGATCTGTTGCATATGCTGAAGATATTCTAGAAAAGCGGTGTTTTGCTATTGAGGGCATAGATGCACCGAACCGGGACATAGTTTCTAATTTTCTAGCATATGTGATCGATCTTTAAAGCAGCTTTCTTCTAGAAGCTTTCTTTCCCGCTTTCTTTCTATTCTTGGAATAATTCTTATCCATTCTTTGAGAAGAGAAAGAAGATAAAATGTAATAGTTGGCGTTTCCCGCTTTTTCTACTTTCTAGGGTTTTAGATGTTATCTTCTTTCTAGATTTAGTAATAAAGCTTGCTTGCTGAGCAAGCCCTAGATTATGAAAGCAAGGAGATTTTAGGGTTCCCTACTCCTTTGCTTGTCTATAAATAAGAGCCTTTGCTCATTAGTTTCTTGAACCGTGCTAGTGAGAACAAAACGTTGAGCCTATTGTGCCTTCTATTTGTTACTCAAGTATTGTTCAATTGTGTTGTGATAGCAAATTGTTGAGCCTCTTTAGCCAACAAGGAGTTAGTGTGATTGTTGTTTCTATTGTGTGAAGAGCAAGATTGCAAGCCTCTTTAGCTGCAATTTCTTGTTCCAAGCATGTTAGAAGTGAGCTTGTTCTAGAAATTTGAGTAATAAAATCACGAGCCTCCTTTGCCTTGATATAAAATCTCAAGTTTCCGTTATTCGTGTTCTACTTTTATGATCTTGATTTAAACTTGCATTGAAGTGTGTAGGTGTTTGTTGAGAGATAGTTTATTGAAGTATTTTGTCAGAAAATCTACCTTGTCCATTTCTAGTTTCTCTTGCTCTGCTATTACTTGAGAAGCCAGAAACGTCTTTAGTTTAAGTTAGTCGTAGTTGAAATCCTTAAAATCGGAAAATCCCAGCTGCAGCGTTTGTGTTTAATAAACCTTGTGCTCTAAGCTGATCAAAAAGATAGGCAACTTAGTTTTAGTTTACTTTCTTTCAAACACCATCAGCAAGAGGGAGCTTCCCCTCCTAATTTGAAGAGCAGTTTATCTGTGCATAGCTGTTCGTTTCAAATACGCATACCAGAGGTGCGAATTTAAACGCCAACAGATACTTCATCTCTCGTGAGCTCGGAAGGGTTGATCGGCCTCCCTATTTGCAAAACACTATTATAAATTCAAAAGAGATTGCTAAAGAAATCTACAATATTAATTGGTAATAAATATGATTATGCAATTATAATATATAAATATCCATATACATATAGTTATTCCCAATTTATAATTTAAAACTTACTTCCCAATAATATTCTTCCTAAAACAATATTTATTTCCAATAGATCTCTTATATTCCAATTTCTTATTTTTTTCCTCTTTTTCCAATCCATTTGCTTGATGCCCTTCACAAAATGATTCCACCTCCATATATATCATTCATGGTGGGGTGAACAGTCACAACCTTAATAATCATTGCACCCCTTACAAAGGATGCACCCCTCCCTAATCCAAGTGCTACCATTATTTTAATTAAAGTTGATGAAGGGTACTCCGCTTACAAACCCAAACACACAACAATAATAGGGAAATGAACAACCAAAATGTAAGAAGGAAACACCATCATTCTATTATCTCCATAAAAATGAAATTACAACATTCAAAAAATTACTAACTACCATTACATAGGCTTTATGATTACACAAATCCGTAAATCGGATCCACAATCTACTGTGCTCCCCCCTACTTTGTAACCCCCATTCGCCTCCTTTATCTAGAATGCATAACCACCCCAGCATATTTTGGAAAGTGTAACCCCCTCAAGAAGATATTTTGAAATTTTATTATTTTCGGTAGAACAACTTCCCGAGATCATAACTTTTGATCTGACCATTGGATTTTCAATTAGAATATATATCGTTGGAAAGTTCTCGAGAAGACGCTCAACTGCGAAATAGTACCAAAGGATATATTATGGATTTTTGGCCAATTTTCGGGCCCATCCAGAGTCTCTAAGTGCTTCAAATGACTTCGAAAAATTTTAACAAAATTTTGGAAATTGAAAATATTAATATCTAACAAATGACAAATGACATTGAAGAGATTTCTTCACCATTGGCTTCATTTCACCTTTGTGGAGGTCTGCGTAAGAATTCATGTCCAAATGTGCATAAATACTAACTTACTAAAACTAGTAACCCTACCAAATTTAGCCCTTATTGAAAATAAACAACATTTTTTTTTTTGGTGATGCAAGATTGCTCTTACACCTTGGATGCTCCTACATCAAAAGTAAGTGTTGCCTGTAGTTTAATTAAAGTCATCATTTATATTAATTAGCGCTACCTTATATTACTATAGAATCGTTGTATTACTTCCTTTTTAAGTCTCCTTGGCCGGGGATTATTTTTAATCCTTGTGCAAGCTGTGATTGGGGTTTTGTGGTTTATGGCTGGGGCATGACAGTCTGCCCTTCCCAATATTGCTTGTCCTCGAGCAAATTGAAAACTCTACAGCTCGTGATGATTGTCTTGGTTATGACCAACTCTATAATACAATGATGTCCCTAAAGAGTTGTCAATGTACTTTCCAAACTGCCAATATAGTTCTTTTAATATCATAAGGTTGATAACATCATCTAATGCATGAGGACAATTTATTGTGTTGTATTCTTTGGGCTTATGTATTGGTATTGCCTAATAATTCTCAATAACAAAACCAAGAGTTGACAAGGTTCATAATTTAATACAAGTTTTCTATCATCCTCAAAGAGAAGAAACAAGAAGACATCTTGCAGCCCTACAATTCTTTCTAATCAATGATGATTGTAATTCTCTATTGGAATGTCTTAGGCTTTACCCATGGTAAGTCTTATCTGTAGATGTATTTGGTAACTACTTGTTTGTGTCTAAAAGCTCTTTTCATCCCTTTTTGATGATACTACTCGTGGGGGGGCATTTGATAGGGGCCTTGAAATATTACTTCTTGGCCATTGTGTTGGAAACAAAGTTCCATCTTTTGAAAATCTTGATAATATCTTCCTAAGGAATGTAACCATTTGATGCCCAAAACTACATTTGTATCTCCTATATTCACTACATAGAAATATTCACTTATTTTGACTTCCCAAGGTGATACTTAGTTGATGGATCATTTTTGTGCAAGGCGTAGTGAACCCATCTGCCATGACCACCTTTAAGCCCTCAAAGTCTTCAATTTCTAAATTCATTCTTGTCAGCAAACCTTCATCAATGAAATTATGCATGGAACCACTATCCACTAGGACAGTCACTTTTTGCCCTTTTAGAAGACTACGGATTCTAAAGGGGTGATATTTAGGTGCTCCTAAAAGTGTGGCTAAGGCACTATTTGCATTTTCTTCAACATGTCGTTTCCTTTTCTTATTTTGGGGTTCAAATTCTTCGCTCATTTCTTCGTCCAATCTTGCTTCCAAGTTGTGTGCTTGTCCTCTTTTTGCACATCTATGTCTTACCACCCATTTTTCCTTACAACTAAAACACAATCTTTTCTTTCGAAGCTTTGATATATCTTCCCCTATTAGGCATGATCGAGGAGGTAGTGTCCTTGGTTGTCTCCTTTGTAGGGGGGGTTGGTTATGCGATCTTGAAGACATGTTCTTTCAATAGCTCATTACTTTTGTTGTTGTGGTTTCTAACCTCAAGGCTTTTTGGATTGTATCTTAAAGAGATGTGGGGTCAAGGGCACTCACCAAACCACAGATTGATTCTGATAGACCTTCAATAAATATGTTAGCCTTCTATGGGTAATCTCAGGTACCATGGCTGAGATCTTTTGAAATTCAGCTCCATAATCTTCTACGGATCCTCCTTGTTTCAATTGGGTTAGTTCTTTGAAGTGACTTTCAGGGTGCTTTTGATCAAATCAATCTATTAACCTTTATGTAAATTCATCGTAGGTTGTTATGTTTTGGTGCCCTTGGGTAATAATCTCATGATGCCACCAATCGTGTGCAACCCCTTCTAAATATAAAATGGCAAATTTGATAGCATCTTCTTCGGTCATGGGACTAAGGGAGTAATAGGTATTCAATTTTTGGACCCATGAATGTGTGGTGACCTTTCCCAATCCATCAAAGTTGGGGAGAGCTATTTTACTCACCCTTTAGCGTAAGTCTTTATTTGGTTGTTTTTTTCCTTTCTACAAGTAGTTTGTGATCTTGCATTACAATATGCCTCAAATGGGATATTCCTCCTAATTTCAAGGTCCATCCTTGAGTAGGCCTCAGTATATTCGTTAAAGTCATTAATTGGCGGATTGGTTTCTTCTTCTTCTCTTGTTGGCCCTTCCCTAGGTAGGAATGAGGATCTTGTTAACCTAGGTGTCGACCCTAGTGGTGATCTATTGTTATTTTTTGAACAATTAGTGTTGACATCCCTTCCATTGGTTTGGTTGAGTCTAAGAGCATTGACTGTGTTAAGAGCATTGATTGTGCTATTCATGTTTTGTAGGGTTTGGAGGAGTACTTGAGTTGTCCTCTTCTTTTGTTCCACGAAGGCCCAAGTTGTCCTCTCATTCTATTCCATGAACCCCCTTAATTCATTTCCTAGTTCACTCATTTTGTTGCTTTGAGTAGGGTTGTTTCTTGATGCAAGTTTCCTTCTTTCTCTTTCCAATGCCCTTTGAGTCCTTTGGCTTCATTGAACTACTCTTCTTGATCCTCAGGATGGCGAGAACAAGGATTTGATACCACTATAGTCTCCCCTTTTGGGATATTCCTAAATTTAGGCCTACAAAACAATAATAATCACTAAAAACTGATATTAGTAATGACGAGTATCAATTTTATGGTTATATTCAAATTAATACAAAACTAGTATAATATTGAGAGCAATACACCATAGCTAAAATATCATAATACTTAGATTTAAAGTCATAGCATCATTGACATTTGAATTTTAAATATCTTAACATCATTAATGATTACTCCAAGACATATTCCTATAGTCAATCATATTAGGAATTTTCTAGAAATGGTTGCAAACCACAATATCAAGGATGGTTGTCATTGTATTGCGAGAGCATGGGTGAATCTTAGTCCATCCATCTTGGGGTGGCATACTTAAGAACACCCTCAAGCCCAGGAGCACTCATACACCTCTTGGCCAATGAGCACTCCATCTCGGGGTGGTGTACATGAAAATTCCCTCAAGCCTAGCAGCACTCATTTGCCCCTGGCCCATGAACATGGTAGGATCTTAGGTCCATTCCATCCCTCAGTCCACCTTGGAGGCGCTCCATCCTCCTTGATCAAGCTCAGGAGCACTCATTCACCTCCCAGCCCACAAGCGCTCCATCTCGAGGGTGGCGTGCTTGATAAGATGCATGAAGACCGCCTTCCTTAACAAGCCCAAGAGCACTCATACGCCTCCCGGCCCAGGAGAGCTCCATCTCAAGGGTGGTGTACTTGATGAAGGAAAGGTCAGTACTTCATCTCTCGTGAACTTGTTGTACCCCAAATTAAAAATTTTGCTACACTTGGGCATTTTGAAGAAATGAGTAAAAGTCTTGTCCAATCTATCAAAAAAGGTCAAAATTGGGGTTTGCATGTCTTGCATGTCTTGCATGAGGGGTTAAAACTCAAAATTTTCAAAATCTGACGATCTGGGTCTGCTCAGAGCGACCAAGTTTACAAAACCCAAATCTCAGTTTTTCGGCCCTACTTTTTAGGAAAATTGCTATTTATAGAAACTTTTTATGGGTTTTTCTAGGTTTCTTTCAAAACGGATGCTGGCAAAATTTTCTAAAAATAGAAAGTGTGGCTTCTAGGGTTCAAGCTAGTGCAGTCAGAATCACAAAAAGATCGGTTTTGCCCTAGTGGGTTTATGCTGCTTTTTCAGAAGCATTTCAAGAGTTCTGAAGCCATTAATGGAGGCGAGCCAAGCTGCCAGGTGTCAGATGCAAACATTCAAACGCTAGACGTGCACGCAGAACAAAGAACGAAGGAAGAAGTTGCAAAGATTGAAAATGGTGAAATTTTGGCTAACACTGTCAGCCATGGGCGTCCCTAGAGGAAATAGGCGCCCCTCTTTTCAAGGCATCAGATGACAGAATTAGGGTTCGTGCTCCCAGGCAATGATGATCAGATTCCTTCCAGCTCCGCAGTGATTCCATCAGCTCAACCGTCAAATCAACCAATCATCCGGGACTCGAGGTCAAACAGAGGGTTGAAACCAAGAAGCTGAATGCAAATCAAGAAAACATCAGAAAATTTTCTAAGTCTGGAGGATTTGGGCGCCCCAGGAGAAGAAGGGAGCCCAACCTTTTAGAAGCCTAAATCCAACCAGTAGGGTTTGCAGATGTGTTCAATCTTTTCTGAATCTCGCCAGCTTCGCAGTGGATACCTCTGTCAGATCAACAAACTTGGCAATCACCGGAAAATCCAGATTGAACAAAAGACACAGAATGAAGGATTAACTTTGAAGGTTGAAAATCAGGCGAAAATGGCTTATGGTGGAGATGGGCGCCCCTAGAGAAGAAGGGCGCCCAAACTTTTGGAGGTCCAAACGAATGAATTTGCCAATGACACCTCCAGCATGATCTCATCAGTTTTGAAGCAGCTTGCCAACACAACCATCAGCACGTCAGTCGGAGTTGGCAGTCGTCAGATACTGAAGACAGAACAGAGGGAGAAATTTAGGTAGAATATCCGAAGTCAAAAGCAAAATGGAAAATCCAAGAAATAAACTGACTCTGGTGAAGTTGGGCGCCTCCAGTCAAGAAGGGCGCCCAAGCTTTTGACCCCTGAGATTCAGCTTTCGGGAGTCGGCGCTTCTAGAAGACCCCTCTCAAAATTTTCTCAGCTCCGCAACGAGTCCAGCCATCAGTCCATCAGACGTCCAGATCATCCAAAATGGCAAGATCTTTTGAAGGTGAGGAGATGAGCTTGAAATCTAGAAAACATGAAAAATGTCTAAGTCTGGTGAACATGGGTGCCCCACGAGGAGAAGGGCGCCAAAGATTTTGAGGCCTCAGATGACTGTGTTTGCAGTTGCAGTCTCCAAGATCACCTCATCAGATTCAGCCAAGCTATCCAATGGAACAATCGTCTAGTCAATCAGATTAGTCTAGCTCCCAGAATCGCGAAATCATCAGAAGATCAAGGGAAGCAAGCAAGAACTTCAAAACCATAAAAATGGCTAAGTCTGTTAGAGATGAGTGCCCCTGGAGGAAATAGGCGCCCATCATTTTGAAGGTCAAAACGAAGTTTTAATCAAAAGTTGAGTCCAAGCAAACTTATTCAGATTCTCTCAGGCTCTGTGATGAACCATTTAGCTCGTCCATAGGATCAATCCGGAGGCCAGAAATCAAAGCCGAACTAGGGATGAGAAAACATAGAAAGTTAAAATTTTAAGAAAAATGACTAACACTAGTGATCATGGGCGCCCTAGGTAGCCAGGGGCACCCAACTTTTTGAAGGGTCAAATAATGTTTTTATCCAAAATTGCCTCCAAGATAATCTTCTCAGAATCAGTCAGGCTCTGCGATGGATCACTCCATCAGTTCACAAGATCCTCTGAGCGTCTAGAAATCGAAGATCAAACAGAGGTTAAAATCAAGCAAAAAAGTTGAAAATGTTGAAAATTTCGCTAAGACTGCCAAGCAAAAGCACCCCAGTCCAAGAGAGGTGCCCAAGAATTCATGCCTTAGTCAAATTTTCAAGTTTCATCCTCCAACATTCCAAACAGTGTCTACGTTCGATGAACTTGCTCAGGATAAGCTCTAAAGGATTTAAAGCAAAAAGAAAGCAGATTCTCTCAAACCTCATCTTATTTAAAGAGAGTTTTTACCTTTCATTATTCATTATTGCAGGTTGGCATCCAAAGCAAGAAGATTTTCCCTTTCTTCTCAACAAAGATTTGAAGAACCAAATGACATGCTTTTTTAGTGTTCTTCGTGGTTTCGAGATCAATGAATAGAGAGGAACGCTTTTCCATGCTCCAAACTTCTAGGGTGTTGCTTTTTCAAAACAGCCACTCAACTTTTTCCATTTCTGATCACATGGGTCTCACTGCTTTTTCATCCTCTTCAACTTTGAGAAAATTTTCCCTCTTCTAGAAACTGCATTTTGGCCACTTTTTCAGGATAGATTTTGCTTTTTCCATTTCTGAGCATCTAGGTTTCTCCGAAATATGATTTTTTACAAAAGCCAGGTCTTTTTTCGGAGAAATTGTTTTTTCAAGGCAGATCAGCATTCTATTTTCAGCAGCACTCTCCACTTAAAATCAAGAAATAAAGCAGTTTTTTGGCAGATGTGGACAAGGTTTCAAACAGCTTTCTTCTAGAAGCATTCTTTCTGCTTTTTTTCTATTCTCGAAACAATTCTTATCTATTATTTGAAGAAGAGAAAAAAGATAAAATGCAATAGTTGGCATTTTCCTTTTTTCATGCTTTCTTAGGTGTTAGATGTTATCTTCTTTTAGTTTTAGAAATAAAGCTTACTTTCTGAGCAAGCCTTAGTTGTAAAAGCAAGGAGATTTTAGGGTTCCCTACTCCTCTGCTTGTCTATAAATAAGAGCGTTTGCTCGTTGTTTTTCTTAACTGTACTAGTGATAACAAATTGTTGAGCTTATTTTGCCTTCAAGTTGTCTTGTAGTTGATGTTCACTTTGTGTAAGAACAAGTTTGCAAGTCTCTTTTAGCTGCAAGTTCTTGTTTTGTGCATGTGTTTAGTGTGATCTTTGTTCCAGAAATTTGAGAAAATAAAGTCTTGAGCCTCTTTTGCTTTGATATAATGTCTCAAGTTTCCGTTTATTGTGTTATTGCTTATGTGATCTTAATTTCAGCTTGCAATGAAAGTGAGTAGATGTATGTTGAGAAAGAGTTTATTTAAGCACTTTGTCGGAGAATCAAACTTTGTTCATTTCTATTTCTCTTGCTCTACGTTTACTTGAGAAAATAGAAACGTCATTAGCGTAGGTTAGTTCTAGTTGAAATTCCTTAACCAGAAAATCTCAACTACGGCGCTTGAGTTTTATAAACCTTGTGCTCTTAGCTGATCAAAAAGATAGGCAACTTAGTTTTAGTTTACTTTCTTGAACACCATCAGCAAAGAGGGAGCTTCCCCTCCTAATTCGAAGAGCAGTTTTACTGTGCATAGCTGTCCGTTTCAAATTCACATTCTAGAGGTGAGAATTTAAATGCCAACAGAACTCGGAAGGTTGATTGGCCTCCCTATTTGCAAAACATTTCTATAAATTCAAAACAAATTGCTAAAGGAATCTACAATATTAATTGGTAATAAAATATCATTATGTAATTATAAAATATAAATATTCATATACATATAGTTATTCCCAATTTATAATTTAAAACTTACTTCCCAATAATATTCTTCCTAAAACAATATATATTTTCAATAGATCTCTTATGTTCCACTTTCTCATTTTTTTCCTCTTTCCAATCCACTTCCTTGATGTCCTTCACAAAATGATTCCACCTCCCTATATATCATTCATGGTGGGGTGAATAGTCACAAACTTAATAATCATTGCACCCCTTACAAAGGATGCACTCCTCCCTAATCCAAGTGTTGCTTTTACTTTAAATAAAGTAAGTGCTGCCTTTAGTTTAATTAAAGTCATCCTTATATTAGTGCTACTTTATAGTAATATGGAATCATTGCATTACTTCCTTTTTAAGTGCTGCCTTTAGTTTAATTAAAGTCATCCTTATATTAGTGCTACTTTATAGTAATATGGAATCATTGCATTACTTCCTTTTTAAGTGCTGCCTTTAGTTTAATTAAAGTCATCCTTATATTAGTGCTACTTTATAGTAATATGGAATCATTGCATTACTTCCTTTTTAAGTCTCCTTGGTCAGCGATTATTTTTAATCCCTGTGTAGGCTGTGATCGATTATTTCTGTTACACTGAAAGGTGCGACTTAAAAAGTGAACAAAAACTGAATTTTTCAGGTAGATATACAATAGATCATAGGAGGACAGGAGTGAGTAAAGAAAGAATAACAAATAAGGAGCCATCATTGGTCACCAAATATGGCATTGCCATATAGGTTGCAAGAAATAAATGAAGGTGTGGAATCTTCACAGCCAAGGCTATGGTAAACATATTTGATGCCTACTATGAAATCCTCCTTGAATAAAGCATATAAGCGTAATTCAGCAAGTTATTCAAAAAGCATCTATCAAAGTTTTAAAATAGAGTATCTTATTCTGTTAAGAACTTAAGATACAAGCATAGGTCCAGCATCTTAATCTCCATGTTACAGATTCAAAACTCAAGGTAAGCAACGTAGCAAGTACTTGACAATAATTAATACTGTAGTTAAAAACCATGTAAATGAAATTGATAATATTGTTAAAACAAATTTCAATGTGATCTCCAAGTAATTGATTATGTTGTTAATCATCACCATTGCTTTAAAAGTTTGACATAAAGAATTAGGCCAGAAAGAATTCTTTTGGATCCGAAATCTTGAAGATGCTAATAAACTTTTACATACCATTCTCATGGAGCTTGTCTAGGCTCATATGGATGTTTTAGGAGTTGAAAAATTAGATGATCATTGCCAGGTAATTGAAATTCTTCAAGCTGCACCATGTAGACTCCTCCTCCTAACCCCCATTCAAGAAGGCGTCTTCACATCAATCTAATACACTTTCCAACCAAATTGGACTACTATGGAGAGAAGCAGCTAAAATGTGACATCTTTGCAATCACAAAAAAGCCTCCTCAAGATCTATCCTCTCTTATTATGAGTAGCCTTTTGCAACGAGACAAACCTTGTATTTGTCCAAAGCACCAACAGCTTTACATTTGATTTTGTATATCCACTTGCATCCAATTGCCTTTTACTTGGGGGCAATTAGGCTGACTCCCGGGTAGGATTTTTCATCAAAGAATCATATTCAACCTGCACGGCAGCCTTTCATTCAGGTCTATATTTCACCTCTTCATACCATTGTGGTTCAGGCACCTTGAAAAGTTCAGAAGAGAACAAAATAAGGCTTCCTAAATTCAGGGGAGTGGAATACCACCTCTTCTCATTAATGACTTTCTAGGACTTTGAATAATCCTATGACCATTCCAAAACAATGAGGGGTCAAGAGGTGAACTACAGGATTAGTATGATGTTTCCAACTTTGTTCAGCCCATTATCATAAGATAGTAAGTGAAGCCTGCCTTCACATATTTTTACAAAATGATCACAAATGAAGGCCATATCTTCTTCCCAATTGTTTTCTTTAGCTCTGCATCATGGATGGCAAAGAATGGTGGCGGTTATACAGGTGAAGGTTCAAAGATTCATGATCTTGTTGTTTTCCTTGAGTGAAGTGGCGAATGAACAATTATCATTTGCTTATTTCTTCTTTATGTTAAGTTACTTTTCTCATTTCCTATCCGCTTTGCTTCTTTTAATCTGCTGCATGGTGCAGAAAACTTTTTTAATTATCTGACACTGTCTGCATTTCATCAACTTAAACTGATTGATTATCTGAGAAAGATAGTTGAGAACATACTGAGAGGCATAACTTATGCAAGGGTGGAATCTGATATGCATTTCATGAGAGCAGTATGGGTAGAGAACCAAGCCACAACAGCAATGATGGAAATGGGCTTGGGAAATGGAAATGCCAATACTTGTGCAGAGAGAATTCAGAACTATATACGAAAAGATCTTATCAAGAAACTGGTGGTTCTGGTTATAATTGAAGAGATTTATTATACATTATAGATACAGTGTCCAAGACCAAATAGTCCCTCTCCTGGCAGAACCTTTACCTGATATTTACCATCCTTAATAGACTATGGATGAACTGGTCACTTTGAGGAGAGAAATTCAAGTGGTACATAAGAGATTTCAAGCTTTGAAATGCCACTACCTGGTTCACTATGTTGGATGTATGCTTCAGTGGCATGGTCTATTATCGAGCTCAATGGTTCTGCCTATGTTGAAAGATAGCACTCAATGTATGTTATTCCCACAAAGGAACACTACAAATGACCCAGAAGTTAAGATTAGCATTCTTTTAAGTATAAGAGTGAGTTGTGTGTATCATCATGATGATGACGTCAGGTCATCTGTGCAGAGTACATCTTTAATCAATGACAGGCATGCTTAGGACAAGGATGTGAGCAACAGTAATGAAAAAATGAACAGACTTACCTTCATAAATTTTGAATTATTCTACCTAAGTGTTTATTGTTGATAAATCAGCAAAGGGATAATCTGTTGGACACTAGGAACACTGAGAGGGGGGGGGGGTGAATCAGTGTTCGACAATATTTGATTTTCAAGTCAGATCTTAACTTATCAACAGCAATAATTAAACCCTCAATAATATCCACAACATATAAACAGAAGGAAACATGCATACACATTAAACAACACCATAACACCTGGACTTTTTACGTGGAAACCCTATTAGGGGAAAAACCACGGTGGAGATTAATCCACAAAGTATACTCTGTTAAAAGTATAAAACAAAGGGGAATGCATTTGCATTTAGGCACACTGCCTAGAGTTCACTGCTCAAAAGAGAAGGCTCACTGCCTTACAAAACATATTTGGTATTACAACAAAATGTTGAACTGAGAGTATAGCATCTACGAATGCTTGGAATCAGTTCCAATTAGGCACACACTCAGATTCCGGATCTTTTATCCAGTTCGCACTTCTCCTCTGCTTTGCTCTGCTCTGCTGTAGAAACCCTTTTGAAAAATTCGCTCAACAGATCTTCTGAAGATTAACCCATATAGCTTTTCTGCACTTTTTCGCACAAAACACACTCTTCTTCTACCTTCATCACCACACAAGTGATTTTCGGATCTCCTTTATATACCCACTAATCAGGAATTCATTATATGTCAACTTCAAAACAAAATATAATATTCTTACTTATGTCGGCTCAAATCATTAATTAGAGTTGATGCGTACCTCCACAAGTCGGCTAGACTATAGTAGGGACCCAAACCAAAATTCCAAAACATAAGAATTAGTTGAACACATACTTCTTATATATCCATGACACAACATATGCATCAGGTCGGCCAGAATAAGAAAGTAAGCAGTAAATCATTCTTTTGAATCTCTTAACTCGTACTCCAACTAATGAAACACCACAAAACTTTCCAATAGGATAGCATACATGCTAAACAAGCTTCCCTGGGGATCCACACCACAAAATAGTGATCTGGTGAAGTATTCAGATCGACTTGTCAACCGGATGTCCTATTCTTCATACTTTCCGTCGGTAGATTACAGTCACTTACTTCTCTTGCCAGTAGGAGCAACTACTACACTATGGACCATACAGCTGACTCCAGTTGCCATCAATGACAACACAAGAAGCCAAAAACAATCTCTCCAAGCCATATGCCAACATAATCCAGTGCCGATGCTTAGGCTTTGTTTTGTTTACTCTTGTTTCGAATTGTATGGCAATATGGCCTAAGGCTGTTTGGGTAAGTAGTTATGGGTTTATACTTTAAAGCATATTTCAGAATTTATCAGCCCCAATTTCGTAAATGAGGTGTGAACCATTCCAATGGATAAATCTAAATGGTACTGCATGGTTTGTTGACCTCTAGATAAAAGCATCTAATGCAGGTTGGTCTCTATCCTTTTGAGGTTGACTGATTGAATTTTGTAAGAAGAATTTAATGGAATTTGCTAATGCCTATACTAACAAAATAGGTCATTTTGGTAATGCAGAAAATGTCACAATTCATTATATTTTGCTTTTATTGAGGTGTTGCGGACCAGTTAGAACCCCAACTTATCTATCAAAAAAGGGAACAGAGAGATATTTTTCCTCCAACTATATACCAATTATGACAAATATGAGTTATCATCATGATGCATACAGAAAAAGATGCACTGTCCTCCAAAGTTGTAGTTTTTGATGTCACTTGAAAGAATGTTTTAAATGAATAGCAGTGTTAGGTGAAAAATCAAAACAGAAAAATTCAACAGAATATGACTATTAATTAATAATTATTTCATTAGTAATGTGAGATTCTAAAAAACAGATGAATGGACACATTAATCAAATATGTGATTGTTCCACATGAATCCATAAAATTGCTAACAAATTGTTACAGAATATTGTACAGCTCTTCATATCAATTTCTATAGTGCAAATAAATCAACTCACTCACAGTATGATGGTCTTAAATATTTCTACATGCATACAGAAAAACAAAGATAGATGGAATTCCATGGTCTTACTTTATACTCTTCCAAAGTTTTCTATGATAATTTAGGCATAAATGGGAACACTAATGTCTATCTTTTGCATTTATGCTTTCCTTCTCATTTTTTGTCAGAAAAGAAGCCAAGGGATGAAACTTTTTAATTCTTACCAAACATCTTGAAAAAGTTCCTCATGCCCATTCCATGTCTGGAAGAGCACACTCAAGCCTTTTGAAATTCTAAGTCTCACTCTGTAGTCAGTATCGCTAAGCATTGGAAAGAGCCTCTCTGTCAAGGACTGCTAGAAAGAAAAGAATCATATGAATAGCCAATCTAGAAACTATTTGTGATCACACGACAAAAGAAGATAAAAAATTGAACATAATCAACAAACCAGAGGATCACCTGAGCTACATGTGGATCAAACAAGACAAAATTGCATATACAATCTATGAGCTTTACACGAGTAGTCCACATCAACAACCCCATCTCTGCAACTGTGCTTACCATACTTGCAAGACTTTTTAGCTCCTGAAAAAATAATTGCAAGTATATGTATATCATGTCAAACAAATTCTGTATTAAGTGTAGTGATCATTCATATAGATGAACATGCACTTGAAATAATTCACTACATTGAGAAAAATGGATGCTAAAGAAAGCATTTGGAAGAAATAAATACTGGCAATAATAATTTTATTAAAATTTTAATATTGTTTTAATTTTAAAATTTAATATGACATTTAAATATAAATCAAAATTCAGTCCTAGGGTTTGAGCAGAAAACTAAATCGGAAAAAGGTGCAGACATATATATCAGAAATCTAGGGCGAAAATCAGAAATTTTTGGGCAGATCCCATTGGGGATATTTCACAGTTCCGATTAACCTTCTAGTTTGAGGCTGGATACTATTGGTAGTAGGAGGGGTAAGTAATTGTATACAATACTTGGTTGTTGCACAATTATACAATATTTGAAATTTTGAACTTTGAGTCTTTCAAGGTCATCTGTCATCATTGATTTATGACAAAATGATAATAAGAAGAGACTTTAAGTGTTCTCTAAATTCATTCTCTATGCGTCTCATGCATTGTTTAAGTTCACTGAGTATTCATGTAAGATTTTTTACTTGCCAGTTTTTTTATCGAGTTTTTGTCAAGTCCAAGTTTCCAATTATGTATCTAATTCTAAGAAATTTAAAAAGCTTTTAGTTTGTTTGGACTTTTTTTTTTAGAATATGAATTTTGTAATTATAATTAAATAAACAAGCAAGAACAATTAGAACCACAATCAGATGATTTGAATTAGCTAGTAATCAATATGATCATGACAATTCAGGCATACCTTTCCTGAAATTTTAACCTTTGTGGATTCTTTCAAAAGCTCCATGTCTCCATTGTTTCTGTATCCCTTCACAGATAGCAAGCTTTCAAGTAGAAAGTCTATTGCATTAAGCATATAATAACGGCTACATTCGGAATAACGACAATCTTCAATTATGTCATTCATTGCATTCACCTGGAATACAATTGAAATGGTTATTCTTTCCATTAAATTATGGCTGTCAAGTAGAAATAGTAATGCACAACGATCCTCTATTAGCTTTGTTTAGTCAAACAATATTGTAGAATGAATATATAAAGCTAATCAGTTATACACTGTAACATCTTTTTCTGAATCACAGGTCATGCAGAAAATGAAGAACAAGAGATATTTTTCATGTTTTATACTGATACAGGAACTAACCATATATTGTGGATATAGAAACTTACCACAGACGGAACATGTTCACAAGCAGTTCCTGAAATAGATTTGCAAAGATTGACAAGTATTTCTCCATGAACCTTTAAGACAAAAAAATAAAGATAAAATCAAACATATAATCACAAAAAACTTTGTTCTAATTGTCTACATTAGAAATATTGGGATTAATTTGCAAAAATTAAAAGATTTATGTTTTACAGATCATTTTGGTTTTTATTTTTTTAATACTCAAAAAGCATCTGATGACATAATATTTTGATTTAAAACTAACTAATAAGTACAAAAATTGAAGAGAAAAGATAACCACCTCGGGATCCATTTCATTTCTAAGAAGACTTGCCAAACTATCACATGTTAGCTGTGGAAGAACTAAGGAAAAGCTTGAAATTATTGAAAGCATGTTTGTCTTCCACTGCAGAGAGGAGAAACAAATCCTAGGCATACTCTTTACACCAACAAAAGTGATATCCCCATCTTTCTGAGAACCCGCAGACACTGGTTTCAGGTCCTTGTCCATGTCCAACTCCTCATCAACAATTCTGGCTCTATCATTTCCTTCCCTCCATGAAGTACTGCCCAAGTCATCATTTGTTCCACTGTCCAATCCTTCACCAGAATTATAAAAAAAATCTTTTGTGTGTAGAACACCAGAAGCCACATCAAATAGTTTGGATAGTGAGAGAAGAAGCCGCTCTAACAAAGGAATAATAGATCCACCAAATCTCTCTGCAATTGAAAAACCGTCCACAATTTCTAACTTGCAAGAAGGCAAATATGACATGAACTTATGTACAGTGATAAAAGTTGAAGGTGTTATTGCTGAAAATGGACCAGAAGAAAAGCTAGTTGTAGAATCTCGGCCTTCCTCAAGGGCATGCACATACGCCTCAATCATGTTAATACATTTATCCATGGCATTACTCAAAGTTTCTAGCATTCTTTTCTGGGAAGAGTCACAAACTCTTTTAGACCTGCAAATTCAAATCATACAATCAAGAAACAAACCCTAAAGGTGTGTAAAAAAAGGAAATGACAGCCTTTAGCTGTATTTTAACTTATAAGATTCAAAAATCATTATCCTTAGCAAGACATGTGCATTATCCAAAATTTGTGTTCACTGCTTGAGCTACATGATTGAAACAGAAGAAAAAATATACTTCACTATACATCACCTACAATGGTATGTTTGTCAAACAAAATTCACAATAATAATGGAAAGTCCATATAATTTGTTGACCAATTTGTGACAAATTCCATAACTATATATACTTATCACAAAGTTATATTCCCCATTTTGAATTGGGGCAGTAAAATTAAAAAGCAGTGGTGAAAACCCCCAAATGAATTCCTTTAGATCAAACTGCATATGCCTTTTGATTTCCTTCTTCAAGCTTTCACAATGAATTACAAAGAATTGGGACATGCAAAGGTACGAAATCATACACAATTGCTCATCAAACCAATTTAACTCTCATCCAAGAGTGAACAAATAAGCACCTTCAAACTTGTTGGCAACAATGGCGCAGCAATTTTGTGTAGTAAATAAAGGTTAACAAATAATGAGCCCAAGGTTCTTATTTATAGAACCAAAGGAGTAGGCAACCCTAAAGTCTCCTTGAGTTAACAATCAGTTCTTGCCAATCAGCAAGATTTATTCCTGTCTAAAAGTAGATGAGCAGTTAACTAGAAATCTACTTCAGTTAACTGAAACTAAACAAAGAATCAACCGGAAGTCTACTTCGGTTGACTGAAACTAAACTAAAGGTGAACTTTAATTACAAAATGTGTCTCCAAAACAGACATCCACATTTACTAGAGATCTGAAATCCATAATTCGTGGAAGCCAAAATAGACATCCACATTTAGTGGGATCTGACATGCATGATCAGTGGGACATGGAGTTAACTTGGAAAGGGGCATCAAGTTAACTTCAATCACCATTAATGCTATTCTAGAGGGTAGGAAGTCCTTTGTGGGTACTTTACAACTCTTCTCCATTGGTCAACAATGCCTCAATCCAGTCACTGACCTCTTGAACCTCTGGGCAATTAATGCTCTATAAGATGATGACGTGGCATTTCAGCATCTCTTCACCTGCCACAAGCTGTTGTTGATATTCTATGCAGTTGACAGCTACATCATCCAGCCTGGTAAACATGGCTGCAACTTTGCTCAACTTGCAACAATCAGGGTCATCGAGAAATGTGCTACAAACGACATCCTGGAATTGTTTATGTACTACGCCTAGCTCAATGTAGGCACCTCCCTTGTGTTGATAAAGGAAAGGGATGGATATTACCAATATTCTTGCGAAGTTGATAATACCCGCCACAATATGTCGATACTCAATCAGTTCCACAGAATTGGCATCACAGGCTTTCACCTTGTATGCCATTTGTTCCTTCCAAGCAAAGAGATGTTGCTTGTTCTCTATAGTGGTAACTGATTGGTACGCCACTTGTAAATCTGTGACTATGACTTCATCCCCAGGCCTCTTCTCTGATGTCTCTAGTTTTGATTGTTGGATCTCTGTGCGGAGTTCATGTGCTATGTCCCTCAACTGGTACAATTCTGCCAGTATACACCATCCTCTGACAACAAATTCCTCCACTTGATTTCTCAAGTGTTTTCCATATGAAATCAACTGGTGATGGTTTTGCTCCGCGGGGAAGTCTAGCAATTCTCGTGGCAAAGCTGAGACGTTTGGGGTACCGTGCATCAAGCTAGATATGTACAGTCTCAACTGCTGATTCTCAGCCTTTAAGGCTACTTTGACTCTTTCGTCCTTAGCCATTCTTTCTTGGACACTCGTCGAGGCAATTCCGAGAAGATCTACCTCCACCTAACGAGTAGTCTTTCCGAAGTTGACCTTCGACGATGTGAAGTCTTCAACCTCTACCTCGTGTATATTTTTGTCCTCAGATGGGGTAGTTGTCCCTATGACAAACTCATTATTTGCATTCCTTCCTACATGAACTTGCTTCTTCAATTTCTTCGCTAGCATATCTTAAGGGACATGATCAAACTATGTGAAGTCAAGCTAGTAGGATGGCCTTTCCCTCTTCCTTCCTAGGAGACTCTCAAGCTAGATTGAATCCTGACTAGCCTCGCTGGAAGGAGGAATGTTGGGCCCCTGAATGCCTAATGAATGAGATTGTGTTGTAGTGATGTCTCGCGGTGGAGAGTCCAAGTCGATGGGGACTTGTGACTGCTGCAATGGTGGTGAAGTAGGAGGCTCTATCTCTATCACGGGCACTGTATCTGCTGCAATTGCTTCCGCTATGGGCTCTATCTTTGCTGTGATTATCTCAATCACTGGCTCGGCTACAGCGGTTTCCATGACTATCTCAAGAATGTTTGTGGTTGTCTCCACATATAACTCCTGTGCTCTTCCCCTCGTGTGCCCTGACATCCGCATTCCTTTGGGAGGATTGCTCCTTCTGGGCTTCTTCCTTGAAGTGGAAGGTAGTGAAGATTGAACCGGTGGCAACTCTGTTCGGGGAAGTACTACCTTCCTTGTCTTCTTGCTGTCTACGTAGAGTTGACTATTTCTGACAACCCCACTCGTTCTTTCCTCTATAGATGTGTTCGCCTTTGCATACCAATCCACTTTTCCAAGTGGTTGTGAGTCTACTTGATCCACAAAGAATGAGGGGAGAATAACTTCCCCTTCATCATCAAATAGGCCCTCCATGTCTTCTGACATGAAATCAGCAATTTGTGGGAGCCTAAACCGGTTGTAGTTCCTTCTTCGTACATCAAACTCATCATCACAGTTGACCCAATAGTCCTCCATGGAAGACTCGTGTGATGAGTGTTGCTCAAGGTGCATTGCATAAAGGCCTCTCAGATCATACAACTGTCTCTCAATGAGATATTTGAGATTGAGTCTCACCGTCTCTTGGCACATCATTTTGGCATCGGCCGTTGTTTTACACCTGTAGAGTCCCATCTAGATAGGAAAGCTCGCAGCTGTCTTCTTTTTAACGCACAAATGAGAATGAACTTCGGCCAACTGTCGTAAGAACTCCATGAAGACTACCCTATTTGAAGGGTAGCGTGGCATCATGGCAGGATGACCATTGTATCCATATACACATATATAGGTGAAGGTGGGGAATTGGATAAACCAATCCGCCTGGTCCACCATTGCCTTTTTGGCTGCTGGTGATATATGTACATGCATCTCATGGTCGAGATCTTGTACGGTGTGCATAATGACAAGATCATTTATCCGCTTGAAATGCCATTCTGCTTGTGTAAACTCAAGTCAAGGAAAATATTCATGGACCTTCTGCACACCTAAGGTTCCCACAGTGTTTAATGTCCTGAACTGGCCTTGGAAGGCAATCAGGTATACAAGATAGGAGCACATGTGGAACCTATGAGCCTCTAGAAACCCAGTCATTTGCTGGTGGAGTGTCACTGATGAAGGTGGGCTGGTGCAGGAGCACCTTGGTTTAACACCATTCATTTTGTTTGCAAAATTTTGGTTTGTGTTGACTCTAACCAAGTCAGAGATTGTTGTATTTAGTTTGGACCTTAGAGGTCTTGCATTTTGGTGTGGAGTAGCTAGTCACTAGGACTAAGGCTCTCATTAGTTATTTCTAGTGTTAAATTGTGCTTTTCTAAGTTTTGGACAGTCTAAGTTAGAATGCACTCCCTTAGGTGTGTTTTAAACATATCAAATTTATTAATAGATGCCAAGGACAGTTAAAGGAGATGTAGATTATTAGAGAACAAGGCGTTAGAGGTCCTATATTGGAGGATCATCGCACAATCATGGCATTATGGAAGTGGTAAAGCTGTTTTAAAACTGCATTGTAACGCCTAGTTAGTTTGCATGTAGCTGAACAAAAGTGGAATCCCTTGAAATCAGGGATATGGAACGAAAAATCTCCCTTGAAACGTGGAAATGGCATCTCTAATATGTTGTTGGCTCGAACAAAGAAGGCAGTTGGAAGGTAGCCAAGTTTTTGATGTGAATAGGAATACAGATTTCTGGTTTTTCTGTATTTTCTGTGTTTTCTGGAAAACACAGTGTGTTTCTGCGCAGTGACTTTTTAGGCGTTGTAAATTGATTTAGCCTTTTGGTTTGTAAATAAAGAGCAGTATTAACGTTTTTCCTAGTAAATAACTTTTATTTTGAGTGTTAGTAGTGTTTGGTTTCCAAGGTATAGGCGGTGAAAGTAATATAACTTTGTTTATTTGGCAAAGAATCTAAAAATTCTGAATCTGCCAGTGTTCTTTGAAAACAGCAAACTACAAGGCGTGGAGCATGTTAATTTGCCACTGTATAAATGCTTAGTACTTAAGGCAGAGTGATTTGCATTTGGTCTTTAGGTTGTTTAGAATAGAATATTAGTTTAGGCTTCATAAATTATAGTTTGGTAAGTATTTATATTTCAGTTTTGGGACAGTCACTTTAGAATGTCTTCCCCATAACCATTTGTCCGCGGGGTCCTCTTGAGACAGGTGGAGTATGGGAGAAGAGGCAGTTAATTGTATATATTTGATAGTAGGCAGCATGGAAAGTAGGGCAGAAAATATTACACCCAAACCCTAGGCGAGCTAGGACTGCCCGGTTAGGGAAATAGGGTGAAAACCAAAGAGCTAAGGCAGGGGAAAAGAAGTACAGTACGGAATCCGTACAACATCAGATGGGGCTAGATAAGGCATTCACATGCAGATAGGTTGGAGGCATCCAATACTCGTTTGGAGATAGTTAAGAAACAAAAACCAGTGAAACCTAGTTAAAAGGGGCAATTAGGCCTCCAGTCCAAGAATCTTGGAACCACCTGTACGGACCAGTTGGCGATCTGAAACTTTTTCAAGATTTAAAACCCTGAAAAGGGTGTCCAAAACTGCTTTTTGTTTGGTAGGTTGTTTGGAAGAAGTGAGAGAAAAAGACTAAAAACCGACTGGTAAGGGCTACAAGGGCTCTAGGCCTCATCAATGCAAAATTCTGAAATCGGGTAGATTGAGGATATAAGAACCTTCAAGATGCATTCATTTGAATGTGAAAGGCGAGGAAACAAAGCTTATAACTCCCCTGCAAAGAGTTCAAGTCAGTTGGTGATGTTAGCACTTAGATCCTTCTAGGTGTTGTGGAGAAAAGTTACAAGTTCAAGAGGTGTTTGTCCTCCAAGGTTAAAGCACAAGGATTGAAACTCTTGGAACAGAGTTGAAGCAAGGTTTAATTAATGATCTAAGCCAAAACAGAGCCTAGAAAGTGGCAGGTTCGTGGTGGAAGGCAGAGTAAATTCTTCTTGTTGTTTAGTGCAAGCAAACCTTGGTATTATCATACACCATGGGCCAGTCGTAATGCTCTTTGTTGCTGACAATCTTAGCGATGATGTAGTACATCCACGACTGAAATCGGTTCCCATCTTCCTGTCCAGTGATCTGGTTGAGTAGAGTGATCATCACTGCATACTCGTCTCGGAATTCTCCTTGCCTAACATTCTTGGGTAAGTTGGCCTTTTTCACTTTTAACCATTTTTCAGCCATTCTCTGCAAACATTTATCCTTTGAGACTTTGAATGCTTTTTCACATTCTTTCACTGATATGACCATGATGGTCAAACATGGTGGAATAGCAAAACACCGTTCAACATCCTTTGGTTTAAGGCTGCAAATCACCCTCCCATCTATTGATCCGATTTCTCGTGTGGTAGGGTTGTAATGCTTAATGCAAGCAATTACAAGCTCCATGTTCTGTAATGTGATGGGTATTGACGCAGCCTCAAGCAATTTGGATTGCTCGATGTTTTGCAACGTGATTTGGTCCATGCCTTCCAAATCTTCTGAGCTGACCTTTGGGTTTACTTGATGTAAGTCTGTGTCTATCGTTTTCAGGAAATCATGGTACAAGACTGTTTTGGTCTTGTATTGTACCTGGGAGAACTGCATCTTGAAAACTTAAAGATCAACTGTGCACACGACCCTGTTTTGGCAATTTCTGAAAGCCCTTAAAAATAGCGCCTGCCAAGAAGTATTTTTCCGGAAAAAATCTGACTCATGGGGTTTTGTTCGTGCTTCAATGCTGAACAAACCCAATTTGTTAGATTTTTTATTCTGTGACTTTTTCGGAAAAACCCCTAAAAATAGGGGCAGCAAGTTTGTTGTTTTTGGAAGATTTGAAGAGATGGGTTTTGCTGAAAAAATATGTTGATCATACCCAATTGGCTAGATTTGTGATAGCCTACTGTTTTCTGTAACATGCAAGAAGTTTAAGACAGAAGACAGGAAGAAGACAAGAGGAAGATTGGAAGTTATTTGTTGTCTTTTTGTAAAAATATGCCTCTAGATGCAACCTTTGAGAAATCATGTTTCTGTGCCACTGATCTTCAAAAAATAATGAACGGTCAAAACCCTCTGTCAGATCTTGAAAAGACGTCTTGGAGAGCAAATTGTTGTTTTAGCCTTCAACCTGCAAAAGAAAATAATGAAATGGGACGCCTAGCTGGATTATATAATGATTGATGCTTGAATGCATCAAGTATGGGTGCCAACTCATGATTGGAGACTGATTTGGCTTGATCTGGAGACAGTGTCGGAAACTGAAGCAAAGCCTCCCATTCCATCATCACCACAACAGTCTCCAATTCGCATCGACTTGGAGCCAGACTCACCACCACATGACATCTCAACGCAATCTCACTCCTCAAGAGTTCCTAGGACTAGCACCAATCCTTCCAGCGAGATTAGTCGAGAATCTTCTTGGCTTGAGAATCAACTAGGTAGGAAGAGGAGAAAGTTGTCCTACCATTTGGACTTTACAGAATTTGATCATGCCTACCAAGACACGTTAGACAAAAAGTGCAAAAAGCAGGTTCATGTGGAAAGGAACGCCGACAATGAGATTATCATTGAGATTGCCACACCACCAGAGGATAAAAACTTGGATGGTGTAGAGGTTGATGACTTCACCTTGGTAAAAGCACACACCAGGCTGACATAGATCTCCTCGAAGTTGCAACAGTAAGCATAAAGGACAGTGATAAAAGATGGTGAAGATAAAGCAGCCCTCAAGGTTGAAAACCAGCAGCTTCGCCAATACATCTCAAACTTCCTTCACAGCACTAAAAAGGTCACCGCCTTGCTCCCACAGATGCTAGAGTTACCAATAGAACAAAATTAGCTAAGTCAATTGGTTGTTTATGGGAAGCGCCTAAAAGACTCGAAAAAAGAGTTGGGTCGTTTCATACTTTTAGAGTTGTACCAGTTGAGGTACAATGCCCACGATCTTCGCGCAGAGATTCAGGAGTCAGAGCAGGACATAGCAATAGACAAACCACGGAATGAGATCATGGTCTCTCACTTGAGGATGGCATATGACTCGGTCACTACAAAAGAGGATAAGGAGATGCTTTTTACTTGGAGAGAACAAATCTTCAAGGTAAAAACACATGAAACAATTTCTGCAGAATTGACCAAGAGCAGAGAAAAAGTGACAAGTGCACTCAAGTTCGTAAGAACTTTCGTGTCACAAGTCCCTTGCCAGTATCAACGTGAGGATGGTGAATACATCAAGCTCGCCGACATGCAATCAGAGTTTCAGAAACTCATCCGTAGTATTTTCAGTAGTGTTTCAGTTGACTATAAGTTGAGTCAACTTGCAATCATGTTAGCACAATTCGATGAAGCGGCTAAGAGTGGTAGAGAATTGCAGAGTCAGATCACAAACGGTGAAGAGATGTTGCTAAGACATCGAGTACTTCAGAGGAGTATCAGTGCCCCAGATGATGAGACAGTTAACTTCTTGGAGGAATTGATTGCTCGTAATCATAGCCAGTGAATTACTAAGTCAGGACGTCCCACCTTTTCCAGATAGACATTAGACACAGCAGTTAACTTGATGCCTCTTTCCAAGTTAGCTCGTTGTCCCACCAATCGTGCATGTCTATTTTGGAGATACCTATGTACATATGGAGTTCTAGTTTTGTTTAGAATCAATTAACTGAAGTAGTTTTTCCAGTTAACTGTTAGGTTACCTGCATTTCGACATAGGAATAAATCTTGCATGTTGGCAAGAACTGAATATTAACTCAAGGAGATTTTAGGGTTCCCTACTCCTTTGAGCTTCTATAAATAAGAGCAACCTTGCTCATTATTGTTTAACTTTTATTACTACAAAATTGGTGTGCCATTAAGCCAACAAGCTTGCAAGTCAATATTGGTTCACTCTTTT
>VDFB02261922.1:0-45540 GCA_007258455.2 Sequoia sempervirens | reverse complement strand
TCATTCCAAACACAGAGTCAGCCACCGGGTTACTACTTCACTACCATCCATCAGCCAAAATCAAAACCCAAACAAAGACATGGAGTAACCCTCCCGTATATTCTGTGGTAGAAGAGTGTCGTGGAATACAAAGGGAATACCAGCTGTAAATGTAAATCAGCAAGAACAACATGAGGAGACAGCCACTGTGATATATTGAGGACAGTGTCGGAAACTGAAGCAAAGCCTCCCATTCCATCATCACCACAACAGTCTCTAATTCGCATCGACTTGGAGCAAGACTCACCACCACATGACATCTCAACGCAATCTCACTCCTCAAGAGTTCCTAGGACTAGCACCAATCCTTCCAGCGAGATTAGTCGAGAATCTTCTTGGCTTGAGAATCAACTGGGTAGGAAGAGGAGAAAGTTGTCCTACCATTTGGACTTTACAGAATTTGATCATGCCTACCAAGACACGTTAGACAAAAAGTGCAAAAAGCAGGTTCATGTGGAAAGGAACGTCGACAATGAGATTATCATTGAGACTACCACACCACCAGAGGATAAAAACTTGGATGGGGTAGAGGTTGATGACTTCACCTTGGTAAAAGCACACACCAGGCTGACATAGATCTCCTCGAAGTTGCAACAGTAAGCATAAAGGAGAGTGATAAAAGATGGTGAAGATAAAGCAGCCCTCAAGGTTGAAAACCAGCAGCTTCGCCAATACATCTCAAACTTCCTTCACAGCACTAAAAAGGTCACCGCCTTGCTCCCACAGATGCTAGAGTTACCCATAGAACAAAATTAGCTAAGTCAATTGGTTGTTTATGGGAAGCGCCTAAAAGACTGGAAAAAAGAGTTGGGTCGTTTCATATTTTTAGAGTTGTACCAGTTGAGGTACAATGCCCACAACCTTCGCGCAGAGATTCAAGAGTCAGAGCAGGACATAGCAATAGACAAACCACGGAATGAGATCATGGTCTCTCACTTGAGGATGGCATATGACTCGGTCACTACAAAAGAGGATAAGGAGATGCTTTTTACTTGGAGAGAACAAATCTTCAAGGTAAAAACACATGAAACAATTTCTGCAGAATTGACCAAGAGCAGAGAAAAAGTGACAAGTGCACTCAAGTTCGTAAGAACTTTCGTGTCACAAGTCCCTTGCCAGTATCAACGTGAGGATGGTGAATACATCAAGCTCGCCGACATGCAATCAGAGTTTCAGAAACTCATCCGTAGTATTTTCAGTAGTGTTTCAGTTGACTGTAAGTTGAGTCAACTTGCAATCATGTTAGCACAATTCGATGAAGCGGCTAAGAGTGGTAGAGAATTGCAGAGTCAGATCACAAACGATGAAGAGATGTTGCTAAGACATCGAGTACTTCAGAGGAGTATCAATGCCCCAGATGATGAGACAGTTAACTTCTTGGAGGAATTCATTGCTCGTAATCATAGCCAGTGAATTACTAAGTCAGGACGTCCCACCTTTTCCAAATAGACATTAGACACAGCAGTTAACTTGATGCCTCTTTCCAAGTTAGCTCGTTGTCCCACCAATCGTGCATGTCTATTTTGGAGATACCTATGTACATATGGAGTTCTAGTTTTGTTTAGAATCAATTAACTGAAGTAGTTTTTCCAATTAACTGTTAGGTTACCTACATTTCGACATAGGAATAAATCTTGCATGTTGGCAAGAACTGAATATTAACTCAAGGAGATTTTAGGGTTCCCTACTCCTTTGAGCTTCTATAAATAAGAGCAACCTTGCTCATTATTGTTTAACTTTTATTACTACAAAATTGGTGTGCCATTAAGCCAACAAGCTTGCAAGTCAATATTGGTTCACTCTTTTTCTAAGAGTTGTTTGGTTGATCGCATCTTGTATGATTTCATACCATTTGCTGTCCCAAATCTTTTGTAATCGTTGATCAAGTTTGAAGAAATAAATCAAAAGAGCAATGAGCCTTTGATCCAAAGTTTCAAGGTTTATCAACACTTGTTTTAATAATCGTTGTTTCAATCTACACCTCGAAAGAGCAATGAGCCTTTGAGGGAATTTAGAGATTAGGATTATCATATAATGTTGTTTCTAGTAATCTTCATTTCAGTCTACACCTCGGACAGAGCACCTCGCCTCCTTGGGAATTTTGAGATCTCTATATTAGCAGTCCTAGTAAAAATGATGCGAACGGCTCCCAAATGAACCTGGTTTATGATGGGCCTGCAAACCACATTAAGCTAGGAATGAATAATTGAAAATCGGATGACAGATAAACACGAATCCTCTCAGGTATTGAAGCTACACTTGATACCTGAGTGCCCAAGCCAGAGCAGCTATGCCCTCTGCAAACTCGGCATGACAAGAGTCCAAAATTCATGATGCTCAAATGACTGAATCGTCCCTCCTTAAAAACTAAGCAAACATGCCACTACAAGTGTAATCGGCCACAAACAAAAATAAAAAGGATTTAAATTTAAACTTGACTTGGCGCCAACAGAAAGGTCGGCCAGAAATCTTAATTTTATTTGTTTATTTATTTATTTAATTAGTGTTAATAAACACTATTTCAGAATTGGGTCGGCCCGGCTCACTTTGATTTCGGGACATTACACATTGGACATGATACTAGAATATTTGTGTAAATCTTCTTGCAAATTGGACCTGTAACTTGGAAGACCACTTTTCTCATATCTGAGCATAAGAAGGAAGTGATGGCCTCCTCCATAAAGGTAGTTTTGTGAGTTGTCAAGTCAGGTCTTGCACAGTAACATATCCGTACAGTTCAGGGAGAAATTGTGGCTCATTTGAATATGGGATAGGTATGGACCTAGGGCTATCGGCAAGAAAGTCAACTATGCTAAAAAATTGAATGCATTGTTTGTACAGAGCTGCTTCAAAAGACACTAAATGTTCAAGTTATCAGATTCCTAATTCCAATAGACATAAGAAAGAATATTTTAACAGACCCTATTCTATAAAATAAGAACAAGACTCATTATGAGTTTGACCATCTAGATGATTAAAGTACAAATCTATCATTTTCATGTACCTGTGAAAATTCATATGGAATGATCCACACATTAAAGCTGATATAACTGTACAGATATTGAACAACGATGTCAGGGATATCTGCTTCTCTGAAACATCTGAAGATAGCTTTCCAAGTAAACAGGATTCCATCTCATGCAAAAGGGGATCCCTCAGTGATTCAGGAAGTAGAATGCTCGAGGAAATCATCCCATTTGTCTCCTAGGAAATGAATCACTAATCAAATTAGCAAAAACCCCTATATAAGACAAAGTTCAACTCATTGTACCATTACTTTGCATACCTCACATATCTGACTGGAATTGTGAACTCCAGAAGCTGCTAATATTTGCTCAGAATGGTCCAATAGTAGAAACTGATCTTCTTGGGCTTTCTCTTCCTCATCTAGCTACAAAATATAGAATTGCAGATCTTATCAAGCTTTGCATAAGTATGAAAATTTATTTTTTGACAAATATGAAAACAACCCATGAAAATAATTTTTAAATTCTGTAAAATGAACTCAAACTTTACCTCGGCCCAGTCTTCCATTTTTCTGGAAATATGCATTTTCACCAGCTTGACAGGATCAAGTTCTGAAAATGTGAAAGAGGGCACACAACCAATACAAACAGAAAATATCGCACTAAAAAACATCACAGCCAATTCTTCACTTATCCCAAGTTGATCCTGTTCAATGAAATCAAATCAAGTATATATTTGTGTATGAGTAGATTTGATAAGAACAGTAAACATGATACCAAGAGACCTAACATATTAAAGGCGAAATTTTTATTAAAATGTATATACATAGAACTAAAATATTGCTCACCCTCTACAGAAAGCATTTTCTTTCTTACATACAGCAAGCATAGTCAAAACTCTGTATAATGAGAGAATCTCATTCCACAGATAGAATACAAAGCATATTCTGTTTCTACAAGTTACTTTCAATCACATAAATAGTTGTCACTCCATGATCCAATCAAGCGATAAGACAAAGCATTTCTATATTCAATGTCTTAAAGATATGCTTTCATAATAACATCAAGTAAAATGGGCTCATTTCAGTATAGATATAAGGTATGTTAGAAGGTTCGTGTTCATGATTGAGTTTTGCTAAGAAAAAATTTGGAACAAATTTATTAACCAATAAAATCTGGGAAAACAATTATAATTAAATTTGAATAGGCAAAAAGTTATCACAATGTTCATGAGTCAACTTCTAAGAGCAACACAACATACATTGGTCCTCCTTAACACAAATTCCATCCCTAGAATCCATAATGATCATGACTCCCATGACAAGTGTAGTAAGGCACAACTAGCAAACTAGCATGTATAAAGGCTCAAGGGGACTCAATTTGGAATCAACAAACTTGAAAATTTTCCTCCTCTCAGGTCACTAGCAAAATGCCCTAACTGTGTTATGTACACATCCTGGACACAAATCCTTCCAATTGACACAATCTTGTCAGCTTGTTCAATAAAGCTTATTGTCTCTATAATTTGGTCATTGTCATCGGCAAAACCATGTAAAACACAAGACGACAAAACTTCAACTATTTTAAATGATATTCACTATCGTGGGCCTAAATGAAGAACATGCAAACAATCAACAAGGGACTAAAAACTACATTTCAATTCTAGCACCCCTCAAAATCAAAGCATTGCTAATGCTTAATAGCTGTTTTGCAACAGTAGGCGGAAGGGCGAGCAACTTGCCACATCGGTGGTGGCAAGCCCGTCTTGTGGGGTGTGGTTGAGGTGGTGACAGGTTGGAGTGGCTCTCTAGCGGCCACGTCGAGAACAAGGAGAGGCCCCTTCAAATTTCGATGACGAGTACTGCAATCATTAGGAAGTATTTATGAATTTGCTTGCATTGGTATTCGGGGTGGTTTGCGTGGGCTTCAGCGGTGATGTCATGATCGTCCGGCATCATTTTCTCACAAGCCCACTCGTCCAAATGACGATAGATCAAGATTCTTGGGCGGATTTGAGTTGGCACGTTGTACAACGTAATAACACAGGTGGCGTCTTCTCTTCTATTTGAGGAGTTGGCAAGGCCAAAGAAACTTATTCAGTTTTCGTTAACTCCCACTAATGTAACACTTAGGTGCAGGCTTCAATGGCGGAGCGTTCTAAATTTATTGTGGAAATGTCAATAAATTCGATGGTCTATTTCGGGGTGGACACCCTGATATCTCCCGACAGTAAGGATCAGCCGGTGATCACTGACCAGCACCTCAAGCGCATTTTGCTAAATATTGACCCTCTCACCATGGTGGCTATGAAAATGGTCCTAGGCAAAGGGCATTAGGAGGACAAAGAAAATTTCAGGACAAATACACAGATTATGTCGTGGTTTTTAGCGTTGGTTTTGGACAGTCGGACGCCCAAGGCGGAGGCGAAGGCACTTGTGGGCAAGCTCTTCAAGAAAAGTCTGCTTGGCAGCTTGGAGGAGACCCTGAAAGCTGCCTTTCTTGGCAGGGGAATTTCGCGGCTTCGAAATATGGACCTGGTAAAAGCTCAGGGCGAGGTGGTTAAGCTATACCCTTTCCTTTTGGATTTAAAAGGGATGTCGTTAGTGAAGCACAGAATGATTGTTGCGGTTGCGATAAGCTTCTTAAAGAAGATTTTTCAGATGGAGGAGGTGAGCGACTTCGAATGGGTCAGAGAATTCGATCAATTTGCAAAAGCCAACGACTTCCTGTGAGTTCCAGGTGCCTCCCGTTTCCTGGTGTCAAGGTGTTGGGTGTGAGTCTGTTAAGTGCTTTTTGTTAAAGTCTCTATAAATGTTTGTATGATTTCGAAGGCACGATTTAAAACCATTTTTTGTAAAATTGTAAGAAATCTATGAAGGTAACGACGGTAAGCTAGGGTTAGGTTTCTTGTCATCGTCTGGTATGCAATCTTCTAGGCTCAATTGGCAGGTTGGCATGAATTGCCAGTTTTGTAA
The DNA here is from genome assembly GCA_007258455.2 of Sequoia sempervirens. Classification (NCBI taxonomy): domain Eukaryota; kingdom Viridiplantae; phylum Streptophyta; class Pinopsida; order Cupressales; family Cupressaceae; genus Sequoia; species Sequoia sempervirens. Next base: position 39,560 of record VDFB02261922.1, on the reverse strand, counting down.
TGCAAACTGTAAAGGGTCTGTTGTTCCTTCCAATCTCGGACTTGGTAGTTTTTGGGGGAGTCAAGGTACGGGCAGAGTTAGCCCTGATGTTTATGTTGGTTCTAGGGTTGGTTCTCAATGACAGTGGTTTCCTACAATGCAGACACATGTATCTTCTTTTGGCAATATAATATAAGCAATCTTACGAAACAAAAAATAAAATAGCTATTTTGCAACAAACAGCTGCATTTAACTTGCATTTCTTTTGTTTTCCTTTTCTTTTTGAGTGTCGCCATGGAAAGACATTAATCTTGCCTGAACAGCCCTAATTGAATATTAAATGCAAAAACATTGCCCAGGATTGCTTCCAACAAATAGTGACTTAATAGTCATGTATTTTGAACACTAGCACTTAATCAAAATGAATCATCATCAAAACTACCTAGATTGCTCAACCATTAATGCCTAGTGAATTTAAGCTAATGTCAAAAGCAATAGAGTGCTTATCTATACATTCGAAGACAGACAAATAGCTCACCTCCAAGGGGTGAGGTGTTTTCCTTTAATCAACTAGGACATTGTCAGGAGAATTATCAACAAGGAATGTCCCAAATTTTCACACCATTCTCAAATATGAAACAGATCGCTATCTAAGTCAGCTTCTTTGCATTCATTGCAGCCACTTCAAAAGGTCAGCCCAAGTCGGTCTTGCTTTTCGCAGTACTACAAGTGCTGCAATAGAGCAGTCCAATATTGCCGATGCAAATGTTTAAGTGCAAGCATTGTACCTTTCAAAAATATGCTAGAAGAAAGAAAAGATTTGCTCATGTCATGTCCCCTTTTCAAAAAAGCTTAAAAATAATAAATTTTAATTTTTAAGAGGGCCCAATTACTTCGTTTTCGAAAGGCCGCTTAAATATTATTTTAAAAATACTTTTAACACTTTATTTAAAATATAATTTAAAAAGGGCCCTTGGATGTAATTTAAAAGTATTTTTGAAAATACTTGGAAGAAAAAAGCTAAATAAATTAAATTTAAAATAAATAGAGGGTCTGAGGCAAAGTGCTTATAAAAGAGAAGTCAGGGCTCATTATTCATCATCATCCTTTCAAATTTTGAATTTCAAGTTTGCATTCAAGGACAAAAACCCTTGGTGTGTAAGATCTAGAGGATGAAAACCCTCTTGAAATCTCTTCAGATTTGAATCAAAAACCTTCATCTCCATTTGGGTTATTCTACACAAGGATTGCAATAGTGTTTCAGCTGGAGATTGATTTGGATTTGCAAGCAAATTCCATATCAATGACATTATTGAGAGTTTGAATTTCATACTTATTCAAATATTGCTAGATTTTAATTGTTATTCCTATTGTGAAAGACTATAATTCTGACGTACCAAAGGCTCAAACTAGAGAAATTTTGATGTTGCACCAAGACTCATTGTCGACAGTGAGCACCATACTAGCCCTGCTAAAAATAGAAAGCCACGCCCGAAACACCGAAAAGCCCAACTGAAAACATCGGCACAAGATGTTAAAGCTCATCGGACAACCTCCACTCGTTGCCCAAACAAGAAATCCTACACTGCTTTGCCCGTCGAACCAGTTACTAAATATAGCACTTACTAAAAATAGTGAGTGTGTCAAACCCAAACTAATCCAAGGAGGACATTGAAAAATGGGGACACTACAAAAATCCAAGGAAGAACCATTACAATGAGCACAAAAGTGCCTTATATTCATATGCAAGTTGTAGAGAGAGATAGGGCATGTGATTGGGCAGGAAACCCTAGCCAAAGCCCCTGCAAATCAAGTGCAAACATGTGTCCATCCAAATCCCAAGTCATAAGTTCCCCATAAAGGCCTTGACATCATAGCCATGCTTCCACAATGATGAATTTGTGGATAAGGTACAAAAACCCCCCACAAAATCCGCAACAAAATCACGACTGGGTATGGCCCTCTAATAAAAAAGGAGTCTGTCAACAATAAATGAAGCATGGGCGCCACTTTGTCCCCTTGAAGTTGGTAGAAAGTCCATTTTAAATCATTCCTATAGCCTCAAGAATCGGATCTGGTAGTTGGGGAAGTCATTGCAACATTAATGGTGAAATCTAGGTCGAAATCTGAAAGTTTGTCCGGCTTGTCCAAAAGTCCACGCGGAGTCTAAAACTCCGATGAGACCAAAGGCGAAACAAAAACTAGATGACAAGAGCAGGAAACAGAAACAGATTTGGAATTTTGGACCAAAGTCCAAAAATTTAAAGGAAACCCAAAGTTCTAACGAAAAAAGGAGTCAGATTCGTTAATCGCAAATAGATTCGAACTTTTGGGCGAACGTCCAAACCTCCAAAGGAAACTCGAAGTTCCAACAAAGAAAGGAATCGTTCAGAATGCTATCGCGAATCTAGCGCATTGTTCCACGGATAACCCCCCTACGAAACTTGTCCGTTTCCTAGGATTCGTGAAGTTCAAGTACGCACAACGGGGTGATTTTCGAGTCACCTCGAAGTGCGTTCCCAAGTCTCGAATAGTCAATTCGAGCATTCCACCTTGTTCTTCTCGCAAAGACCTTCGAAACGAGATCTTTCGCGACTTTTCACTATTAATACTTTGCAAATTACGGAAGATGCAGTAGCACTCAAAAAGTGCGCCCCTGCAGGGAAAATCCAAAATTTGGCTAAGTCTGGAAATGTAAGGGCGCTAAAATTTAGCGCCCCTGCATGAAGTGAAAATTCTAAAAAATGCAAGAGCGCTAAATTTTAGCGCCATTACATTTTTTCTCAACACTTAAACTTTTTTCATTCCTCTGGCACGTTTCTTCACAATTTCGCGTTTTTCGTCAATCGTGCCACTTTTCGTGCCTAAATTTATTGCACGACTTGAGTTAGGTTTTTAATTTTCATTTGCAAAGTTAAGTGAATGAATTCGCCACTTTTGTTGTTTATGTTTTATTTCTTTTGCATCTCCTCTTGCTGTGCGTTTGCCTTTCATCTGCAAAATCACGTTTTTTGGAGATTCGCCATTCCTCTCTTCAACAAGCTTCGCGTTTTGCCCTGGTAAGACTTTCATTTCGGCTTTGTATTGTCATTTGTATATGATCTTTGTTCATACGCGTTTTGGTTTCTTCATTCACGTTTTTTATTTTCATTCGTTTTTTGTTCTCTCTTTTCGCGTCCTCCTCCATTCGCGTTTTCCTTCCCTTTATGCAATGGAACCTTCATTCATGGTTTTGAATACGTCTTTCTCCTCTATGCGTGTTCATTTTGATGCTCATTCCTTCTTTTCTTTTCTATTCTCTAACCCTACGCATTCAATCCTTTGCTACCCAAATGCGTAAGTGTTCTCCATTCCTGCGTTTCTTTCTATTCACTTACCTTAGTCATTCGCGTTTCTGCCCTTGTCTCCCATTCGCGTTTCTTCCTACCTTTCTTCTCTGCGCGCAATATCACTTGAGAATTTCTATCCACACGCCATGCTTGTGTTGAGGTATCTTTGTTAGAAGTTCTTCATTCGTTTTGGCAAACATGGGAAAGATTCGCCATTGTGAAAAAGAATTCCTTTGACTTGAGAATGTAAATGTAATAGAATGGAGATGGTTTCGAATGACAGAAAGAAGTTGACCAAGCATCGACCTCTGCTAAAGCTCAAGCGCCTTCGCCATTCCTCATTGCATTTGCATCTTTAAAAATTACCAAACTTGCTAAAGCGCTGAATTTCCGCGCCATGACATTTTGAAGGTTCACCAAAATTACCTAACACTGTAAGATGTAAGGGCGCTAAAATTTAGCGCCCTTGCATCAAAGTCATCTTTCACAAAAAGCTAAAGCGCTGAATTTTAGCGCCATGACATCAGAAGAATGTCAGAAAATTGCCTAACACTAAAAATGTAAGGGCGCTAAAATTTAGCGCCCTTACACCAAAAGCAATTTCTCAGAATGTAAGGGCGCTGAATTTTAGCGCCCTTACACTTTTTTCTGGCTTTTTCCAGACCTTTCCAAATGCACCCCATTTTTTACCAGTGCATCCTTGAGCTCCATTTTTCCGCATTCGTGCATCGTTTTGCGTGCCTCGCCATCATCTCTATGCTTTTCCATCCTCGTGCTCGTTTCACGCTTTCCCATGTTTCTTAACAAATTGGTGTTTGTTCTGGCTAGACGGATTGCAGTCTACTCTCAGAGATCGTCCAGTTAAGAGTGCTCAGTGTTCCAGTTTCTTTTGATGACTGCAACGAAACCTCCTTCTTCTTCGAAAGCAAAAAGCAAGATGAAGTACAAATATCAAGGCGTCTATCCGCCAACTATGGTACTTTCGAAAGTTGAAGAAATAAAGGATACAGAAGTTGGCCATCAAGATTTGGTTGACTTTGCAAAGTTGACAGAGACGAAGCCTCTTCCTGATTCAATGAGGGCAATAGTACACAGTAATCTCCACTTGGTGGCAATGTTCCCCACAGCTGCGCACAATACTGAGTTTGTTCTTCAAGTTGCGTCTCATTACATCCGAGAAAGCAGAAGTGTGATCGACTCTTCCGGGCATGAGATTTTAAGACTCGACCCCGATTTCTTTGACATCGTCTTCAAGGTTCCTCACATGGACAAATATATTGACATTTCTATATCAAAAGCACAGGAGATTTTCGATGCTGATCCTAATAAAGCCAAACAGTTGATAAATACTCAATGGCTTAAAAAGCCTAGATCGTCTGTTTCCAGATGGCCGAAAGGACTCCTGAGAAGTGACTTCAAAGATGACGTCAAGGATATGATCACGTTTCTGAGCAGAGTGAAAGGTTTGCCGGAATCATCCACCTTTCACGATTGGATGTATGAATACATCAGGATCATAAGGAGGCAGAAAGTGCATATTGACTGGGGTAAACAAATCAGTGATGAGATGCACGAACAGTTGATCAATGCTCCTTCTACATTGAAGTTCTACATGACTTCTTACCTGGTGTACGCAGCAGCTGTGATGAGGCAATTCCCAGGTCTATCTACAAAGGGGAATCGAATGATGGTGCCTGTGTACAGATATTTCTATCAGTTGGAGCTAAAGGAAAGCTTTCATCATTTCAGACGGGTCACTGATGCTTTCTTTGCGCCCTTACTCTTCAACTTTGATCCATCCTTGGAAAGAAGAAGAGTGTCTGATGAGGCTTATAAGGTGGTAAGTAAAGTTGGATGTATTTTTCTTCAATTCCCAACGTTTACTTACTTGAGAGTAGGTTGTTACACCGGTTGTCCCTACATGCTACCACGTTATCCTTCGGATAAGTGGGTTCTCATGGAAACATGCGACAGCCGATGTCAGTGCAGAAAGAACGAAGAAGCAACCACAAGCGTGGATTCAAGTTCCCACTGACCATCGGCAGATATACTATCCGGACTGCACAAAAGGCTAAGTCTGTCTATGCTGAGATGCAGATCATGACCATCAAAACCTACAGGTATAGGTTTGATTTTGACTACCGAGATGTCAGAAAGAAGTTGCAAAAGGGTCACCAACACAGGTACCGTTTTGAAGACATCTGGGCAGATTGCAGAGATGAAGAAGCCATTCGAAAGATGGACTATTGCAGATTGACAGTTCAACAAATCAGAGATCTTGGTATCGCTGACCTACCAGAGGATTTTGAGGATCCAGGTGATATCATGAACGCTGTCTATGATGAACAAGGCGTTGCTAAGAGGCCGTTACCTGCAATACAGTGGTCTAGGAAAGAGGTCACCAGCATGAGAGAAAGGCTGAGACCAATCCTAGCCAATACAGAAGAATGGTTACACAAACATGGTTATGCAATGAAAAGTTTCAGGACAGACTCAGAAGGAGAAGAGTCCGAGGCAGAAGCACGCCAACAGCAAGAACTTCGCGACAAAAACAAGTCAGCGGCCGTTCCCACTTCTTCGCGGAGAGGCCCTAGGATTAAGTTCACTGTTGGTAAGAAAGATACCCAGGCTGTCCAAGAGACAGAAATGACGGAATCTCACCCATCTCGCTCTAAGGGTAAAAAGCCCATCTCAGAGGAGATAGATTCCGATGAAGAAGATACTTCAAGCGACCAATCCGCTGAAGATGAAGATTCAGCAGAAGCAGACTCCGATGCCGAAGAGGTTTCTGAAAGCGGGCAAGAGTCTGATGAAGATTCTGAAGAAGGATCTGAAGGTGACTTCGAAGGTGAACCAGAATCGGAGAGGCAAGAGGGTGATCAACAGGAACCCGAGCATGATGAAGAAATAACTACTTCTCCTCCCGAGAACGTAGTTGAGGAAATTCACAGAACATCATCGCCCGTGACTTCAAACGTTCCTCATACCCCTTTTGAGTCAAGAATTCCTTCACCTCCTGCTCCCTCGTCACCTATTCCTACCACGAGCATTCCTGCAGCCGAGATATCCCCTATCCCTGCAGCATCAACCCAGCTTGATACTCCATCAGTCACAAGCATTCATACGGTTGATATACTGTCAAGCCCACCATCGTCCATTCCTAGCTTATCTTCGCCAACGTATGATATCACTTCTGAGAACGAATTCAATCGTTTCATGAATGAGTCAATGCGTGATCAGCTCAATGTGTCAACTACAGGAGCAATGATGACAAACACTTCTCCAATTGTCACGATACCATTGGTGAGTTCAGATGTGACAATAACTTCAGAGGTGGCAATGGCGACCGACTTGACAGTAAATCCAGAAGTTCACACTTCTTTTCTTCCTCCTTGGCTAATATCTCAAGTGTCGAAGCGTAAAAAGCAAATGATTTCTCCAGGAGAACTCGACCTTGAAGAGATAGTTCTTCCAAAGGCTAAAGGGAAGAAGAAGGCAAAAGTATACTCGAGGCTGAATGTTGATAAATCTGGCCACAAGTATGCTGAAATTGGCATACCACCGAATCAAGAAGGTGATGTCAATATGGAGGACTACACAGTAACAAAGGTCCAGCTTGGCAAGGTTACCAACGAAAGTGCAAAAGCCGATGCGCAAGTCACTTTGGATATCTTGGCAGGAAGGCTGGACAAAGTTGAGCAATCTCGTAACATGTACAAACAGAGGGCAGAGCATTATGCCACTGTTGTAAAGAGACTTGCCGGTTCTCCAAGCAATGCACAACCGCTGACAGTGGTAAGTATTGAAGACCCAGCTGTCAAGAAAGCTGAGAAATTCGCCTCCAAAGGCAGAGTGTTGTATGACTTTGTTGAAAAGATCATTGAACACGGATCTCAGATAATTTTGGCTGCGGATGAGAAAACCACCATGTTGGCCAAGCTCACCACAGAGCTTGACAAAGAAAAGGGCGTACTTTCCCAGGAGCGCAGAGACATGGAAAAATGCCTGTTGTCGTGGTCGGAAATGAAACAGGTAAAGCTCAGCAAATTGGTAGAGGTTGGGGTAATTCCCGACAAAGAAAAGTTTGTAGAGGTAAAAGAATCACTGAAACACAGGATCCAAGTGGTTCAATCTCTCATTGAAGACCTTCACCAAGTACAGGAAGATGTCGACGGGCATCGCAACATTCTTGACAAAAGTATCAGAGAGTTGCCTGGTCAACTTCTTGAGGACAATCGTATCTTCCTACCGGCCGCAGAAATATCCCTGATCTTCAAAGAAGCCATCATGAATTTGATTGACATTCAGACTTCTCAGAAGCTTCACTGAACATCATTTGTGATACAAGGCTCACATTGGACAACCTGAAGACGCATCTTGACAGTGCAAGAAGGTTCACTCATCTGCCATGAGATCGATCACGAGAATCCACACCATTGTGGATTACACCGTTGGTCCAGATGAGAAGTTCGTGCAGGAGACTAGGAGGAAATTTGAAGACTTCTGCGCCCAATGCAAAAAGACGTGAAGCAGCCTCCTATTCTCCAGTGTTAGACATTTCCGGTGCATCCCATTATGCATCTTGTAAATATTTCTCGACATTTTCGAATGTCATTTTGTAAATTGTAATTACACCAAGTCCAAAGATGTAATATTTTGAAAACAAATTACACTTTGACTTTGGTCAAAGTTAGGTGAGATCTCCAAAAATCGCTCACCTAACTTTCCTTAATTTTCTCAATCTCTTTCCTTATTTTGCTCATCCCTCTTTCTATATATTGTGAGGGATTTTCATTGTAACATTATCTTTTAGTCTTTTGCAACGAAGTGCTGCCCTTTTGTAAGCAAACTTGTGAAACTTTGCGTTCATATTTTGTGAATGAGATTCAATCAATAAAGGAAAGGATTGCAAGCCAAACTTTGTGTTGGATTCGATACTTTTGTAAGTTGATTTGATTTGGTAGTGATTAGTTCGAGGAATCTGAAAGACTCTAAGTGGTTGATGTAAACTTTGTGTTACATCTATTATTTAGATTGCATTGTTATTTTGTTTATCATTGGTTGAGTGATCTATAAGACTTTGCGCTTATAATCATTCATGCTCATGCATGTTCTTGTTGGATAATCTATAAGACTTTGTGCTTATAATTATTCATTCTCTTGGATACTTTGTCGAAAGATCTACAAGACTTTGTGCTTGTAATCGTTCGTGCTCGTTGACATTTTGGTTGGATGATCTACAAGACTTTGTGCTTGTAATCGTTCATGCTGTTCGAAGAATTGTTGCGTCTAAGAAGACTTTGTGCTTCTAACGTAGCAAACGGTACGTTTATGCAGATCCGACATTGATAAAGCTACGGAACGACTTTGTGCCTTCGTGAGCTTTCCCATTTTATTTTCTTTTGTTTGTTGTTGATTACTTCTGGTATCTCTACGCTTCGCTTTGACGAGATAGAGATATTGGCATTACTGCTGGTTGTTAGTTTTTAGTTATCAAGAATTCGGAACTTCCAACACGTGAAACATTGTAAACATCTTCTCTGAAAAAAGAGAGAAGGATGAATGTAACACACCCCCCCCCACTCCGTGACTTTCGTGTACATCGTGTAATTACTTTTGTGTTTTACTATTGTTTCTCTTAGCAGTAAGAAGGGCGCCTCCCCTTTCCGAGAGGAGAGATTCACATCTCACATAGCTGTGGCTGAAGTCCAAGTTGTGTAATCTGTCGAAAGTTGATTACATAATTTCACCGTGAGAATGAAAATGGATTTGGTCTTTTGGACCAAAGTCCAAAAATCCAAAGGAAACAAGTTCTGACGAAGAAAGGAGTCAAGTTCAAGAATCGAAAACGGATAAGGACTTTTGGACCAAAGTCTAAAAATCCGAAGGAAACCCAAAGTTTCATCGAAACAAAAGGCAGAAGCGAAAGCGGAAGTCGAGGACAGATCTGGACATTTGGACCTCAAGATCCGAAGTCACGATGAGAAAAAAAGTGAAAGGAAAAAAGAAGGGAACGAGGAATCGAGAAAAAATGCAGTCCTGTCAGGACCCGAGAACAAATGCGGTCCTATCAAGACCCAGTATCCTGAAAGGACCAAAAGTGGAAGGGAAAAGTGGGAACAGAAACGGATTTGGACAAAGTCCAGATGTCCAATCAGGACTCGAAGTCCCAAAAGGACTAAAAGAAGAAAGAGGGAGATAGAAAGAACTTGGACATTTGGACCAATCAGGACCCAAAACTCCAAAGGGACCTTTTTGAAGAAAAGAGAAAGCGGAGACTTGGAAGGAAAACAAACTTTTGGACTTGATCCAAAAGTCCGATCGGGACCTGTAATGTCCCCATCCAGATCTGCCTCTAAATTTTTGCCCTTCCAACAGTGTGTTTGTTGTCACAATTGTATAGTTTCATGTTTGTAAGTATATTGATGTTGGTTTAATATGTGTTTAAGTAGATTGCATTGTTTGGACATAAGAAGACGCATTAATTTGAACCAAAACAATTCAATAATATTTCACAAAGCATAAAGACTGAAATGGCAGCTTATTTCCTTAATTGTAATGACTGATACAAGACTATATGCACATAGGAATAAATTCTAACCTTTTATCATTTGTAACAATCTGCAACTGTAGATTGCATGGCTCAGATTTATATAGCAGCATCATACATTTTATGTACTAATTTTAAATTTATATTGCAGCACTCAGAATTATTCCCACATCCAAGCATAGGCAGCCTTAACTTCTATTCAACCCCATACGCCATGGAAAGTGTTGCTGTGACCAGCAAACTGGGATACCAAGTCTGAAATATGATTCTCAGTCCTAGCACACAGCTGGTGAATGCTTATTATTATCACTAGTAAATCACTCAACTCAAGAAGAATTCACATTCCCTAAAGGAGGCAACCACTTAGAAGTATTGATTTGGAAGGTTGCAAATTTCTCTTCCAACAGATGCAATAAGAGTCTTCTAAATCTTTGAACTGCTGATGGAAAATCGCAACCAGCAAATAAGGAAAATAACCCAGCAACAAAACCACACCCAAAAATATATAACAACTGCAATATATAAATATTGCTCCTTATTTTTGCTCAGATTTCATTCTCATATCCAGGGAATAATACATTTCATTTCCCACAAACCAACCACAGCTCCAAACGCCTAGAGAAAGTGTCCCAGGTAACATAAAATTGCCAAAACTCATCAAACTCTTCCAAGCAAGGTTTCCAAACAAGATATTTTATAATATTTCCAATCTCCTACAAATTTGTCTATGAAAAAGACTCATGAATTAGAAAACCAAATCTTTGAATGCACTATGAAATACCCGATCCATATCTCCAACAAACATTAGACTCAGTAGATCTTTCGCCATCGTAGCCAATCTTCTCCAAGAGTGTTTTTGTCCTCAGGAAGGCTGAGATGAACCAAGTCCAATCTCCATAACCACAAGGGTTTTCAGACAAGAGATAATAAATTTCCACATACCAAATGAGCTCTCAATTCCCCTTTTATAAGCTTTTTAGGGAACTTTCCAAAAACTCTTTTTTAAAATCACTTTAATAATTTATTAGACCATTTAACTCCAAAAAGTGATTTATTTTATTTTAAAACATTTATGAGCACTGGAAGTCACCTTTCAACATCCCAACATTTAAAGCTTTTCATCTCGGTTCCAATGAGCTATAAAACTAAGGTGCCCCCTTAAATATTTAATTAAAATAACAAACTTAGTGAAATTAATTAAATAAAGCTCAATATTACTTCCAAATTATGGGAACAGTCGAAATGCATCGAAACCGAAAACTGACTGCGCAGGAGTGATGAAAGATGATAAACAGACCTGGTTGGGTGACTTACTAAAAATAGACACTCCCTCCAAAATCTTGGACCCGAACGGGCAGTTGAAATAACATTTGGAAGCATCATATAACTCCTCCAAACCATCTAAGCTCACTGGTAACATCAAATTATCCCTCTGATCAGGCTGACACAAACCCAGAAAGTTATCTTCAATTGTAGAGCAAAAGGACCCAAAATGGGGTCATTGCAGGACACAAAACTTCGACGGGACCAAAAGAGGAAAGAGGGAGACTTAGCTATCCTTTTGAGATTTTTGCAAACGGGTTTTTAACTGCAACTTGCCAAAGGGATAAAACAACTGCCAAAGAGATACTAGAGCATGATAAACCCATGAAGATTTCTCGGATCGGTTATAACTGATGGGAAATAAAGGGGGGTGCACAAAGTGACAACAGGTTTCAACCAAGAAGCACATCCTTTTGAAACTATGTTTAGAATGCAAGGCATTCTTGCAACTTGTGGATTAAATATAAAGAGAATCGTGGATCTTACTACATAAACAGGCTAAAACAGGCACCAATACCAAAGAAAATATAATCTAAAACACAAACAAAAAACAACAGTTGAATTTTTAACAATAAAAATGATTATGTTCTATGACTATAAAGAAAAAATGAAAAACAATATTTTATCACCCAACAAAACACTCTTACCAAAGACTTTAAAACCTTTGAAATCCACTTCAAGAGCTTCCTACGCAGATGCAGAACATCTCCATGATTAACCTGCCAAACCATGAATTATACATTCATTTCTAAATATATAGGAAAGTCCATGTATTTTCACAATTTTTCTCTCACAATTTATTACATCTCCCTGAAACAGTCAACGACTTCTATTACAAAAATGATAAAAAGAAACATGTTATTAATCAGAAAAATGATAAAAAGAAACCTGTTAGTAATCAGCTTTCCATATGGCTGGTGATAAGCTCACATCCTTAATCAGTGATTTAAAATATCAGACTTGCTCTTTTCAAGCATAGCACTCTAAGTTTGAAAATTATTGTATGACATAGTCCCTTAAAATGGTGCTAAGTTTATTAGCTTAACCTCTCTCAGAAATAGTCAAAAGTGTTGGTACACAGTTTGCACCAAGCCACCATACTGGTAACGAGCTCATAAACATAATACATTTTAAAGAAAGACATACTTCATGAAAACAGAATTAACATCAGATAAGAAGAATGTGTCACTCATTTTTCTATAGAGATTTTTCAGTAAACAATAAGCATAGAAAAAAGCCAGGTGCAGCAAATTTGAAGATAGCAATATAGAAAACTGAGCAAATATTAATATCAACGAGTCATACCTGACAACTTGCACAGGAGAAGAAAGATGCAGTGAAATACAAAAGGCTCCTGCCATTTATTTAGAGGCTGTGAGACTTGTAATAAAGCTCAAAATAACAAATACAAGTGCTGCCTCAAATCATGCAGTTAATAAATGACTGACAAAACTTTTATCGTTTGCAATATTAATCAATTACTCTTAATTTCCTTCCCACTAGTCAATTCTATGCCACTATGTTGAGCCACAGTCATCACCAATTAACCACTTTAGTACTTCTAACTTGTGAAATATCATGAAGAACAAATGAGAATAACAGATGCAAATTATTTTGATGACGTACCCTGAAGGCTCTTCAGAAAATAGCCGAAAATCCCAGAAGTCTCGAGGCACAGAATATACAGGCAAAAGATTCTGAAAAGTAATCAGCATAATATTAAACATGAATTTTGCCAAAAATGTGAAAATTATGGAACCCCTTCACAGCTATACTATGAAAGTTACTTCATTTCCATTAGATTTTCATCCTTCATCCCTGGCTAGAATACTGGCCACACAAAACAAGGCTAATACTTTACATTCCCATCCCATGTTATACTGCTATGAACATAAGTTATTCATGTGAAGCAGATATTTTTTATTATATTTGTGACTTCACTGGTGAACATAAGTAGGTTGTTATACCTACACTGGATCCCATCATGGAAGCACATGGCCTAGACTGCTAGACATTAAGTCTATCCCCCTATCACCAGAATAACAATGCTACTATTTCATTTGATTCCCACAGTCTTTTGTAACAGTACAATACAAATTTCATCAAACCATAATAGTAGACATTCAGAATTGCTACCTGGGATATCAAATGACCAAGAAGCTTGAAAGTAGCATCTATCTGCCATACATAAGTTAAAAATATATTATTATCAAGATATGTGTTTGGTATTAAAACAAGAAAAAGCATTTAAATCTAATTACATTGAAAGAAAAAGCATTGTAAGCGATTATCAAGAATGCAAATAACAAATAAGGATATATCAGATTTGACATATATTTGAGAAAACTATCCAAAACATAATCAGCAGGTACACCCAATAATGGCCCAAAATACAAAATGTGCCTCCTACATCAAATCCTATCAATTAAGATAGCAAAGGAAAGAACTTAGAAGTTGCATTGTGATTATATAGCAGCATAGGAAAATAACAACTTACCATTATACTCATGTTGCTGAATGATGGTAGCCAGTGAATCAAACTGTTCCATATCATCTGCCAACAATCTTTAGCCTGCAATCCATTACTTAGTGAATGTTCGGAAAGCATTCTGGAATTCTTTAGCTTTAAGTGTGTGTGTGGAACAGAGAGCGTACTTCAAAAATATAAACTATGCTCAACATAAAGGCATAAAAGATAACAAGAATTTTCAATTTTGTAGAGTCAAGTAAATTTTGATATTCTAACCCTAAGAATCTCATTATATAAATAAAAACCAAATTTAGGTAAAATTTGTCCAAGAAAATTGAACTATGCTCCCACTAATCCCTTTTTCAAAAATTTGAGAAATTCATTGAAGATAAAAGCATGAAATACAGGTAATGTTGTCAGGAGCTCAGACCAAACACAAAGATTATAAGACCTCACTGACTTTGTAGATGGTACATTCGTTGACCATATACTGCCCAACAGATTCTCAATGATGGCCTCCTCATCTCCTACACCCTAAAAGTGAGATCATGCACCTATTAGGGAGGATAGCTATCAAAGGTGTATATCAATGAACTAAACAGTTCAAGAATGCTATTAAGTCTTTTTATTTTCAGAACTCTATACATTTTTCTAAAGACAATATTTCCTCTAGATTATCTTATGTATCATTCATTGTCTGTCATTCAAATTCCTTTTGGTCTACAAATCCCCACATGGAGAAGCATCATTGGCATTAACCCTACCAGATAACACTATAAAATTTCTAAAATCCAAGAGCACAACAATCTTATGCCCCGTAGAAACATTTGGCACTCAGAAGAAGATTATATTTTAAAGTAAAAGACAACCTCAATGACTACCTTGTAGGAATTGGATTCTAGTGGTTCCAACAATATTTATAGGATAAGATGTTAGTGTTTGTAGCTTAGGGAGATATTTTCTCCTAAGTTAATATAATAAATGATTATTAAGGCAAGTCGGCCTTATTACAAAATTATATTTTATATTTGCTATTTATCAAAAAACGCCGACCTAGGTGAAGAGTCACCTTGCTTGTGAAGAGTCTCCTTGCATTGTATATATAGAAGGAGATGTTCATCCATTTAATCATCAATCAATTCCAAAACTTCAAGTTCGCACCTTAGCAGCAGATCTTCATTTGGTAGCAGCAGATCAATTTCAAGGAGGATCATATTCATTTGGATATTTGCATCAAGGAGTGATGCTATTATTCATTGTAATAATTCAGCCTTGAGTAAGGCCAGACTTGTAAGTAGATTTCTGCTCTTATTCATTCAATATATTGGAGATATATTTTGCTGGGTTTTTCTCCCTCGAGTAGGAGGGTTTTCCCAAGGTAAAAGTGTTGTGTTTATTGTTCGTGTGTTGTATTTCTGCTTATTGCAAATCTGATCCTAAAACTAACATAAGATACAAGAATACATAACATAAAACCAACAACTTCAACAAAATCTTATAACCAACTTAGTTTTTTCACTGTTTTTCATAAGGTCCATGGTAGTTTGTGCTCAACTTGCATTAATGGTTTTTTACTAGGGCCTTACTAAATTGTCCTTGAGATGCATCAAGTCTTGCCATGTATTTAGTATTGGTCTCCCTAATTCATTCAAAAGGAGAAGGAAAACAATTCATTAAAAGGAAAGGCTGCGGGTATTAATGTTTAATTGCTATAAGCAGTGTCTCCATACTTGGAAACAAAGGATGCTATTAATGTTTTTTGTGCCTTTGGAAAATGAGAGGGATGGAATCTTTGACCAACATCATGTTGGAAAGCAGCCAAAGGTTCAATGATAAAAACTACAATACTTGGAAACAAAGGATGCTCACTATTTTTGAGTATCGGTGTCTAGATTTGATTTTTCTAGGTACAAAAACATGTCCTACAGTTGCAAGAAAGGACCAGGACAAATTTGATGGAAGTAATCAGGAGGCAGGTATGCTTATCAAGTTATTTGTCACTAATGAGATGCTTCCAGAAATACCATCTGGCAAGACTATTGCAAAGATTTGGAAACACTTGAAGGATCTGCATGAAACCTCAAACAAGAGCAAAGCATTCTTCCTTAGAAATATGTTGTTCTCCATTATGATGGATGACAAGATGTCTTTGCAGAATCATCTCATGAAGATCAAAGACATTCGCGATTAACTGGAGGCCATTGGTCGCAAGATGGAAGAAGAGGATATGGTGGTTATCATGCTGAAAAGCTTACCATGATCCTATGAGCATATCATCGAAACTCTCAACATTACCTCCACCAATGTTCGCCTAAACTTTGATGACCTGTGCAACAAGATCTTGCAACATGATAAGTGGAAGAAGCAGTTTGGGAGCAACAGCGACACACCCAGTGTGGAACAAGGATTTACTGCTAAAGACTAAGACAAAGGCAAGTCCACTCAGCAAAAAGGACAAGGAAAATCTGAGGATAGCTCCAAGAAGAACATCACGTCACTATTGTGGTAAGATTGGTCATATGAAAAAACACTATAGGAAGCGGTTGGCTAATCAGAAATCTAACCAGGAAGGGTCGTAGCAGAAGGCCCATGTTGCAAAGCATTCTGAGCAAAAGGAGTCTTCCTGCTATGCGTTCATGGCCAAAAGACCAACAAATCATGTCAAATCATCTGCGTGGTATATTGATTTTGGAGCATCTTGATGTTTCACACACGAGTGATTGGTTCACAGAGTATAAGGCGTGCTCCGATTTTGTCGGCAAAGACAACATACAGATTACATCTAGTGGGAGAAATCTCATATTTCTCAATAATGTTTCGGGCATAGAGCTCAATTTGCTCTCTGTGAGTCAAATTATGCGACACTATCTGGAGTAGGATATCATCTTTAGTTCACATAAGTGCCACATTGTTGACAAGGAGTCTAAGAAAACTGTTGCAATTGGGCTCGAAGATCATGGCTTGTACAAGTTCCTTGATACTAGAGAGTCTCAAGAGCATGCAATGGTCGCAAAGAGTTCATCCATCAACACTCTTTGGCATTAGCGGTATGGGCATCTCAACCTAGCCTACCTCTTTCAGTTGGCTCGAGAGAATTTGGTAAAAGGCTTACCTTAGATTCAACAGCAGACACACGGTGCATGTGGAGCTTGCCAGTTAGGGAAACGGCATCAAACTCCATTTTCAAACGGACGAGCTTGGAGAGCTTCCAAGGTCCTTCAATTGATTCATGTAGATGTTTGTGGACCAATGAATATTGCATCGAGCACTGGTGCCAGGTATTTTCTATTATTTGTTGATGATTTCAATAGGAAAATGTGGGTGTTTTTCCTCAAAGCAAAATCAGATGTGTTTAATGAATTCCAGAAGTTTAATGCATTAGTTGAAAAAGAGTCGGGATGTCCAATCATTACTCTTAGGTTAGATAATGGGGGTCAAATAATGAGTTATAAGTCAAAAACCAAGTTCAGTCCCTGACAAAAAGAGCCCAAGAAAATCTGAAAATCATCACCAAACCCACTCCAAACCACACCAAAATGAAGCAACGCTTCCACAAGCCAAAATACAACTGATCCACATCAAAAATACTCAAAAATCCTCATTCTGAATGTCTGAATCTGCATTAATGAAGCTCAGAATGTGATCCCTGATTGGAACCAAGCCTCCACCAGCTAGGGCAAGTCTTGCACTACCGAAACCAGCTCTCAATGCCAAGGGTTTTCGTCCTCAACACTTGTTCTCAGACCTCTAGAAGAAATCCAGCAACATCTCCTTATGCAACCAAAATCAACATATGAAGAAATGAGGCTTCAAAATGAGCTTATAAAGCCTCAATAAGAAATTAGGGTGAAAATAGGTTTGAATAAAACTCACTCCAAAATACTACACCCCTTTTTGCTATGACTTTCATTTAAAATTACATTTTAAACTTTATTCTCACCCCCTAGGCGTCCCTCTCTTATCCAGCATTCTAATGTAATTTTGTTGCTTAAAAACAACTTGAAGTCATTCCCTTAGGCGCCAAGGTACAACTCATGTCCCCTCTGGCCCTTAAAGTTATAAAATAACTTTATTTAATTCACTTTCGAGAGAGGAAATACCAGTATAAAATTATCATAACCTTAGCAACCCAATGCCTCAACTGAGATAACACTACCGGAAGTAGCCTGACCAGGTCCAGTTTCTTAAAATAGACTTACTATTTTTAGTAAGCACTAAAAATAGTAAAAACATCAAAGACACAAGCTGGAAAGATAATTGATATGCCAATGAGCTCACTGTAGACAATAAGTACTAGACTGGTCCCCTGCTAAAAATAGAAAGTGCCCCCTGAACTCTAAAAACCCAACATAAAGAACTAGAACTGAGTTCCCTTACCAGAACCGTTTAGCCTACAGGAACTCTAGAATAGGCTAAAGGTCATATGCACTGCTCAAAGGCTAGGAGGGGACATTACAATTTCCTAGGTGGTTAATTAGTTATTCATCTCATGTGATAGGATTAAGACACATGTCACAATCCTATTTTATCTCACTTCTCACCTTGCCTATTTATACAAGGTGCTTGTACATTGTATCATATCTCATGAATAGCGTATCTTCATTCATGCTCATGTTGCAACACTTTCTTGTTCATGTGGATGGTGTCTTTCTTGGTTTGATCCTTTGAAGTATGCGGAACTTCATTTGGGTTATTGTTCATTCATATTTCAACAATTACAACCTTAGATAGAAAAAGAAACAAAAGCATACGGAAAAAAAAATAGTGAAGAAGACTATTGTCAAAAAAGAAAATTGACTTCTCAAAAAATGTCAAATACATTCCATACTTCTCATGTTTGGCTATTGAATTTTTTTATTTGTGATAAACAATATTACCTCAATAGTGATAATACTTGATTGACGACAAGATTTCACCTTTGGGAAAATGAATGGCCACATAATACATAGTTCCTGCAAGCTTCTGCACAACATTTGAAAGTAACTTAGGACTGGAATGACAAATACACTTGACTAAAAATAATAGTTTTGTGTTCTAAAATAACAGTAGCCAAACAAACCCTTAAGGAACTGCAAACACTTTTTACCAAAAAACATTGTCAGTGTGACCAAAAACAAGTACAAGAAAGATGCACAAACAGATGGTGTTAATACAAGATTTACCTCAATGTCCACAAAGGGCCATCATATACATGGGCACTAACACCATCACTCAATATCCTGCATAAAATGTGCTTTTGTAACATAAAAATCTTCCACATCCAAAACCATCTCAAAGCAGGAACATCATATTCAGAACAGTAAGTCATTATGACCTCTCCAAGTTCAATGATATGCCACGAAACCAGTCAAGTATAATGGGCTTAGGAAGGTCTGAAGAATGATTGCGAATCAACAAGCAAAAAGCTCCATGCCTGTTTAAGGAGGACATCTTTAGCTTCCAATAGAACATAGAAACCGACAAATTCTAAAATTGCCACTAACAAAATGAAGATATATAGATATATCATAGACAAAAAAAGAGTCAAAAAGATATATAAACATTCTATAGATCGATTGTGTTTATATTAATACTAATTATTCAACAAAAAAATAACAAGACTTAAGAATTGTATAATTTTATAAACATTCTAATGCTAATTATTTCATTATGCATTGCAATATTTGTGAGAGGTGGATATGTTCTAAATGTGTTGCCAAGTGTAATCCTTGTTCAAAAGGCTTGTGGTGGAACCCTAGATCATTTGACACAAAACAAGATTCTGGGGGAAAGAAAAGAGAAAGCAAAAAGACAATAAAATTAAAAATAAAGCAAAAGCTAAGTTGCCAGTTCGGGTACGGGTACATGTTTGGGTATGTCGGTACGGCTTTTTTTTTCCTTGGGTACGGGTACTGGTACAGGAGTGTATATATATAATTTATAAATTATTAAATTATAAACATAATGCCATAGACTCGTAAGCATGTTCAAAATTATAATCATATAATCATAATGCCATAATGCCATAGAATATTGAAATACGATAATACCTCATATAATCATATTCATAATTTGCAAAAATGTAAATAGTAAATACTCAAGTCTTAAAATGTTCAATTTCATTTGAACCACTATCAATTGGATTGCCACTCCCACTAGGTGCATTAAATGCATCAATTGCCTTATTGTCATCTATAGAAGCCAAGGCAAGTCGTACAATTGTAGCATCTAAATCAGCACACTCAAGTGCGAGATCCCAATTCTTTGGTCAGCCAAAACAATATAAGGCATTTTTGGCACTTTTAAGGGTTTTATTTTATGTTTTTAAATTGAGTTTTTGCCTTTTTTTTTGCTGGATGGCATGGGTCCACCAGGGTCCTTCTGGGTTCTCCACAAGTTCGACCAAGGTTCACCCTTGGCTACCCGGGTTCTTTGTGGGTCCTTCGCAAAACAAAGAACCCGGGTAGCCAAGGGCGTACCCCCAGAAGAACCGTAAAGAACCCCGAACCTAGAAGTATTTTGACCGGTACAAAGGCCTAAATTGAAGAACCCAATAACTTAGAGCAAAACAAAATACCATGGGAAAGAAGAACAGTCATGTTTAGCACCTCTTCTTATGGATCCTCTCTCGTGCCTGCCATTCTCGTAGCACCAAATGGCACCATGCAATCTTATCTTTACTATATCCCCAGATTTGAAACCCTGCACTATATCTGTTTCTTCCATTTTGTTTTCTCTTGTTGTTGGATAAGAATAAACATTTTTATTTTTTTTGCAAATCTTCACCTCCTGATAGTTAGACATGGGAGAATAGGAGAGCTCTATCCACCAATCACATGAAATTTTACAGGATTGACCATGACAAGATCTTAACACTGTAACTAGGGGCAACTGAAAGAGTAAAGGGTTTGAGGAGATCCAAGATGCTATGAGAGATTTTGGGCCAACCACAAACCATAGCAATTTGAGCAGAAAAGGAGTAAGAAACACCAAGAATGGCCATAAAAACTCTCATATGAGTGCATCTGAGATATTTCTGCAGCCTAAAAATGCATCTTTTATTTATATCCTAAACTGTTTTTATTTTCATTTTCAATGTCCTTTTGTTTCTGGAATTTAACCTACCTGGTACAGTAAGATTTCTACTCCAATGTTCTGTGTTAAACTCTATATTTCTTGTGTAGGTATTGCTAAATTTTGAATAGGAAAAGATTGTGACAGTGGCAAATATATGTAAATAGATTTCAGTTTGTAGGTAGGAATTTCATTTAATAGTTTGTATATAATGTTGGATGCTCAGGAATTTGGTATAATGGTTTGGAGAAATGTCCACATGTGATGTGCCACACTCGGTGATCCACTCTGCTACCACTCTAGTGATATGCTTTGATACCCTGTGATGTTCCGCGCCGGTGATCCACTCTGCTACCACTGTAGTGATATACCGACACTCTGCTGATTTGTTTTCACTATGTCTGTAGGTCTGATTTTCTGTTTCCCGTGATGTGTTTTTGTTTTCAGTTTGTAGTTTGCTTGCAAATGATGTTAAAATGGTAACAACAAGCATAAACATACAATGTGAATTCAAAATAAACTAAACTTCAATGATACCCAAGCAATGACTCAATTTCATAGTTAAGAGACTTTCTTCATTGCATAAGAGGGAGTACATAAGTGGACGGCTTACATTCATTTCAAAGAGATACTCGAACAAGATTTAAAATGATAGTCAAGATGCATTCTTCATGATTTAGGAGCTTACATGTAGTAGAAGACTTGCACCAAATTCGAAAGACAATACATCTTATAAGTTAATTTAACTTACAGCCAAACATCACTGTGAATAGTGACGTGCTACAGTACCCGCGCCCAATAGATTGCTCATACAAAATAAATGACAAACTTTCCCTACCGATTTCTTGATGGAAAAGCTTCTAATGATGAGGGCGCCCACTTTAGAAGAGAAAGCAGCTGCAAATTGAAGGCGTTTTACTTGCTTTGGCTGTCACAAACCCTCATGTAATGGCGGCTGGCTGTAGGTGATTAAATCAGCTCTCAAAAACTTCATAAAATGTAAACAACTCCCTTTGGATGGCAAATGGAGACTCTAGCAGCAAATATCCTTCCGAAAGATGCCTCCAACAACTTGTTATCAGCAATTCCAAGCTCCAAAATGCAGCAACAGAAAATAACCAGCACTTTAGGGTGGTCTTTCACACCTTCAAGATGCCAAATTCCTAACTACAAGCCCAATCCAGGCTTACCCACTGCAGAAATCGGGAAACCCTAGTTTCCTTCTCTCCCAAACTCCACACTTCAAGTTTCATTCAACAAAATAATCTCAAGCATGAATGGGTCGAACTTTCTCAAGGTCTTTTATAATTTCACTTTGAAACACTATTCATTAAAAAATCACTATTCACTTAAGTTATTTCTTTTTTTCACTTTAGGGATGAATAGTAACAGCAAAATAGAAAGTGACCCCTTTAAAATATAGACACATGGTCCCTAAGCCTGAGAAAGTGACATAAGTGGTGATGAACAATATTTTAAGCTCCAATTACACGCCAAACGCGCAAATTCACCACGTCACCGACTCCGGATACCAATACTGCCTTTAACCGACCAAGTGCCCGTTCAAGTGATCCTCTATCCAGACCCATTAGCCTACGAGGATCGACATAATAGGCTAATCCAATGACTCTGATGCTCGCGAAAGAATGGGGACATTACACCACATGGCAGATGTAACTACTGCATAGTCACTTTCATGCTCCATCAGGTGCACATAAATTCATTTGCTGTACTTTTTATATCCCATGTTGATCATTACCACACTGCCATATGCCTGAAATTTGTGAACTTTTAGATTATAATATCATGATATAACTAGTGAAATAGTACAGCACAGGTTTGTTTGTTGCAAAGATACATATATTTTGGCCCTGCATGGAAATTGATAGAAAGAATGACAAATAGTGCAGTCAATGTCATCTTTTCCTTGCAACTGAGGAACTGTAGGTGTGAGCATGTTTGCATCACTGAAAAGATGCAAAAGTAATGTACGCAAATGATAGTTGTACTTGAAAAGATAAATAAGGCATTGATTTTGCTTTATGTTCACATTTTTAAATCATCCTTAAATGAATGTAAAAAAAGGGAGTGGTAGGACATTGCCTAAAGAGACATCCAGTCACAAATCATCAATAAATGACAATTTTTATGTCACTTATTCACCTAAAAGTTCTATAATGACTTCTAATCCACCAAGGATTGCAACATACCACAGCCACCTTGCTTTAATAAGCCGATCCTTTACAATTGAATCCATATTCTCCTTCTTTTGTCGTTTTGGTGCAGATAAACCCTTATCAACTTTGACACAAGCCTGCCAGCATGGTAATTAAAAGTCAGTCAGAAACACCATTCTTTTTTGCCTGTTCACAACAGACAATTTTTAAAATTAGCTCCAATGAATCCTTTAACCACTCAAATCTGACACCAAACAAATTAAAAGTTGATACTTTGTAATGGAAATCCAAATCTTAAGGCTACACAAGATGAAAAAAATTACTGATAATGCTACATTGTCCATACAAGTTTCTACTTAATTGTATAAGGCATTAATGTGTTTTAAATTGCTCAGAAATGTATATTTTATTTAAATGATTAGTTACAAGAGTTATTATGTTGTGAATATGGATACTTGCATGCAAGTGACAAATCACATAAATTTTTAGATATACTACTAGCCCTTCTAAGATCAAAACATGTTAAGTGTTAACAGCAACATTAGCTAAATTCTTTAGCCACAATACAACCTCGTACAAGACTGTGGCTGCAAGTTCCATTAAGCTACGCTGCAACTTTGTAGTAGTCCCAGGCTTTTCATCTCTTGCTCCATCATAATTCCAGCAGTCATGCTTCCTAGTGTTAAAAATAATCATGTAAGGATGTGCTATCAATGCAGGACATAGCATCAATGATTTCACATAATGCAAATCTATACCGAAAAATTGCAGGTGCAGTGACGTTGTTCTGGTCCAATTCCTTCACAACAAGATCTAACAATTGTTCAATGGCTGCTCCTCCATCAGAAAGAATACCTCTGAGTTTTAGCTGTATCCTTGCATAAAGAAAAAGTCCATCCTGGAAGAGAAGTTGATTTGAATCATCTCTAACCCTTTATTATTCACTAAGTTGAATAGAGAACACTAACATTATATATACCTTCAATGAGCGATCATGTGTTGTTAACCAGCAGCGAACCATGAAATCTTGTGCAGCAGCATGAATTTCGTGTGCGCACAACCCAATATTAGGGCCATCTTTCACTAGGAAGGAATTTAAAGAACCAAGAAGCTTTCTTGCAATCTTACCTTCATCCCTGCAACAGCAGCAATAACATGAAAACAAAGTTAGCAAATTAAGCATTTTGAAATCTCTATGAGACAGAAAACAGGAAATGCCACTAAAGGTTCAGAAAGTCCAGTTCATAAAATTGTGTGTTGTATAACATAAACACATGTAAAGTTTCAATTTTACATGTATTTATGTCATATGATGATCTTACACTTACTAACAATTTGGCCTGTTTCCTGCAAGATTTGGTAACCACGCATAAAACATGTTTTACAACAGGTCAAATCTATGAGATACTTTAGAGCAACTTCCTCCTCCATCAAACATAGATAAAACAATTGGATTGCCAATGCTTTATACCTTAAATGTGAAAATATCTCAATAAATCCCTGTATCAGAGCTCCCCGTAGATCGACTGGGAAATCACCAGGGGAGTTTTCTAGAAGAGAATGCAGTGTCAATGTATAGCGAAATAGTTCTTCCTTGGATACTGAATGCTCAGCTAATGCATTGCACACAACTGCCTTTACCTTGTCTAAGTAGAAAAGCACTAAACCTGCAGGGCTAGCAGTGAAGTCCATACATAAATATCACTATCAACAACATCAGAAAAAATCAGGACTAAGTTGACCACAATTAAAATGGTGGCATCAACAATTTATATTGACATGAAACTCGGTTACAGACACCACAATTTTCTTATTATAAATCCATCCCAGGAAAAATGTTAAAAAATATTACGGGGCTAGAGAAACGAGCTTTTCACCTGAGTAAACCTTTTTCCTCATTTGCATACAATATTCCGATACAGTCAATAATTGTCTGAGCATGTTACTGTACTCAGATTGAAAAGTTGGTACATCCCGTATGACTTCCCATATGTGATTGAAAAATCCCTTAATAGCTCGTAATAGTAAGAGTGTTTTACCTGGGAAAATTCAGTGCAAGATCTCTCACATTACTGTTTTACAATCAACATTAAAGCTAGTACTCAACAACAACAACTACTGTTTTACAATCAACATTAAAGCTCGTACTCAACAACAACAGAAATGACAAATTAATAGACATATACCAAAGTTTTCAAACTTCAATAGAGGTAGAGTAAGGTGTAAATTTACATTCCAGGTGCACTTAATTCAATTATATATTCAAAACTGAACTTGGGACAGAAAATGTTTGTGCATCTGCTCGTATTGTCCACATATTGTTTGGATAGATAGAATAAGGTATTTAGAAATTTAGAAATATAAGAGGAGATTCACATATATCTGCTCTGAAGTGTTCATTATCTAGGCCATTGTTTCCATCTTAATCAAAATCCATCCTGGTAAAAAGGCTGAATACACAAATAACGTATATCCAGTATTGGCTTGGCATAATATGTTAGAATATTATATTCTGATATTGTATAATGGTCAATTATATCTACAGTAGTTGGTAGGTAGACATTTAATGTCTACAGTAATTTACTCCTCTATATATTGTAATCTTCTCCTTTTGTTAATACAAGCAATTTTCTAGCTAAAAGCTAAAATTGTTTCATGGTATTAAAGCAGGAGCTGGCCTGGGTCTGACTCCCTCACGGGAGAGCTCAGGGTCTTCGAAAAAATCGCAAGCAGTATCTTGGGCGCCAAAATTTTTCTTAGAAGAAAAATTTTCGTGATGGTTTTCTGTTGGAAAATTCGTGGCTCCAGAAAGAAATTCGAGGGTTTCTGAAAAAAAAATTTTGTGGCTCTTCTGAAAATCGAGGACTTTCTGAGAATTAAAATTGTGGGATCGTTTTTTCTAGCTGCGTCATTTTTTTTCTGAAAAAATCACGATTTGCAGATTTCGATAGGGTTTCGTGGCATACTTTTCTACAAATCTTGGGCGTTCTTGAATCAAGCTTCTGGCCACACGTGTTTATATCTCCTGGGACGCATGTTTCTAAACTTTTGAATGCATTTCTTCTTGTTCTGAGGACGCGTTCTTGTTCTGAGGACATGTTTCTTCTTCTGTAAACGCGATTTCTACACTTGAGGACGGGTGTTTATTTTCTCCTGGACGCGGTTCAATTTCTGATATCTAGCGCGCGATTTCCAGAGTTTATGTGCATTTTTTGGCTTTCTTTCAGACACGTTTCTGCACTTGTTTCTGGCCGTCATTTCATTCCTATAGCTCGCATCTTGACTGCGTTCTTCTTGGCGCGATTTTGAGACGACCTCCTGCGTTTTTTGATTTGGCCATCACTCTAGATTTTTGGCAAATTTCAGATTTTTTTTTAAGCTTTCTGGTGTTTGTTCATGGCGGCCTAGGGCTTTCTAGAAACTCGACTAGGGTTTTGAACCCTCAGATCAAGTCAAAAAAAAAAAATTGATTGCAGATTCTTGGTGGGTTTTTCGAGAGCTCAACTGGGTTGGTCTCCGATTTTTCTAGGTGCATCGTTTTCTGTGCCTTGATTTTTGTGCCAGTGGATTTGCATTGTTTTCCATGCTTGAACTTGCCTCAATGTATTGAAACTCGTGCCTTAGGTTTTGTGCACCAGCGTCTTCTCAATACCTCGTTTTTCGTGCCTCGAAAAGCATGAAGATGCCCAGTTTGAACAACATTATGTTGGAGGGCAATCAGCGATTCAATGGCAAAAATTATCTGTATGGGTTTTAATGTTTTTTCCCTTAAAAAAACTTGTATGGGTTTTCATAATTTTTTCCCTTAAAAATTCCAGGAGGGTTTATAATTTTCTCCTAAAAAATTAAGAGTTTTTCCTATATACCCTAGTCAAGGTTTCTGTTGTTCGGGAGGGCTCTCCGGTATTTGGTTTTTACTGTTTTTTCCGAAAAAACAATGATTTGTAATCTTCAAATTTCTAGGTTTGGCGATTTTTTCCTCAAAAATCGTACTTTATTGCAGCCTGTTTTCGTCGCACTTGGCGTTGCTAAGGCAAACATCTACACCACTGGATTCTTGCAGTCATTTCTCGAGCATCATGCTCATCTGCAAAAGTTTCAACGGTTTGCCGATTTTTCCTCAAAATCATGGCCGTTGTTCTCAATATGTGTCTCTGGCGACAGGGAGGAACAGCTCTGTTATCCAACATCAGGTTGGACGTTTTCTGGTTTGAAGTTCTGTAGTTTCTAGGAGGGTTGGTGGCAAACTCATCTCCAGTGGCAGAGTCAGTGGTTGGCTCTTGTCTCTTGTTGCAGAGCTTTCTAAAGAAGGGGCAGCCTTCTCTGTTTTTTATCAGGACGGTTTTTTGGTAATCTTGGTCATTAACATTCTGCAGATCCAGGGAGGGTCTCAGCAGCCGCAGAGTGTTATGAAGAATTTGTGACCAAAAGCCCTGCAGATTGTTTTCTATAGACTAGTTAGATGATTGACCATTAAGGGAGGGTGTTAGAATATTATATTCTAATATTGTATAATGGTCAATTATATCTACAGTAGTTGGTAGGTAGACATTTAATGTCTACAGTAATTTACTCCTCTATATATTGTAATCTTCTCCTTTTGTTAATACAAGCAATTTTCTAGCTAAAAGCTAAAATTGTTTCATAATAAACCTAGCCTCAACAGCCATGAGGTTTCTCAATAAAATAAGTTAAATAATAGAAGAAAGAAGGAAAGAAATAGAATTCAAGGCCAAGTAGTGATCAACAAGACTTGAGTACTAAACCAAATTGAAAAGTAATGAACTTATAGCAGTTGCACAAATAAGAGATGGAAAGCAAAAATTTTGGATGATATGGCTCATGTGCTGCATCAATCTTGGCTGTTTCAATTTCCAGTAGAAGTGGCAAATATTTGTAATCTAGATGCACACCCAAAAAAATTACATCTCCAATTAACCAACATCCAAGCCATCACCAATGAAAGAAGATAGAAGGAACTCAAAGATATAAAATATAAGGTAAAATAATTTTAATTTCTTTTGAATGCATCTTAATAAACAAGAACTTTTTCAAAGAATGTCCTCATTCATATAAAAGCCATTGTCCATAATAGCATATTATTCTAAAATTCAGCCATAAGAGCTCTGAAAACAGCAGTCTCCATTAGTGTTTACTGCATCATTACCAGAACAACTTTCTTGGGTCATTCTTTTCCCAAAAAAAAACACTTCAGTGATACTCCTCCACACATTTATCATGAATGTCCTCATGAAATCCTATTCAATCCACTATAGCAGCACAGATGTGCCATATTTATATGCTTCCAAAAAACAACAAGAACAATTATTGACAAGTGAAACAAAGTAAAATGGCAGTTCATTGCATTCTTCAAGCAATTAAAAACCTTGATAAGTGGATAAATAAAAGACATTCTCAAACAAGTTTTAAAATAATGCAATTTTTTGGAATCATGTTGATATACAGAAGAGGTTGAGATGAGAAGTGGAATTATGTCTAACTGATCATAGTACTAGGCTACTAGAAAAACTAAATGGAAAAATGATTTATCCCATCTGTATATTGAATGTATTAGATGGTAAAAGCTTTTGTTAAAGCCAACATGTCATAGTGATTCAGAACAAAGCCAATTGCTCCAGAAAAGGATAGAGGTAATAAATCCATAGCCTTACATTTTGAATTTGGTTCCTTTCTACACACTATAAGGTCTAGCGACAAGGTTTTATACTATTTTCAATTTTACTAAGTAGTTGGATTCGTTACTGGCCAAGCCTGATCCAAGTTTGGTTTGCACCAAATCCAGGTTCCAGTCTAGTCCTTCTGTGGGTGCCGGCAAGGTCCCTATTTAAGGGGCCCGTTTCGCCTAGGGCGAACTCAGGACGAACCCGAACACACCCAAAACATACCCGAGCGTGCAACAACAAGTTTTTTTGTTTTTTGTATTTTTTTATTTTTTCCCTGTGACTTTGGCTTGTGCCCTCCTCAAGCCTAAAAGAGACATCTAAAACACATAAAACACCAAACCTACTTCATTTTTGTTCATTTCTTTTGCAAACAACTTTTTTCATTCCAAGAGGTTGAGCATTCATTTTTGCTTGTTGGATCAACAAAGGGAGTTGAAGATTGACCATTGGAGCTTCTACAATGATTGCATTGTCATTCCTACACATTTACAAGTGTTCATTGGCTGCCAAGAAGATTATAAAAGGATATTTTTGCAAAGAGGTAAGTTTTTTCCAATTTTTTTCCTCCATTTTTGTTTTACAAACATGAAACAAATTTTTTGTTTTGTTTATCTATGTTTTTTCCATTCTTTTATTAATGTATAAAAGATTCAAAAGAAGTAGGTTTTATAAATCAATTTTTTGTATTCAATTTTTTTGTTTTTGTTTTGAATGTGTTGTTTACAAAAAAAATTGCCATAGAAATCACGATGGCAACTTGTTCTAGCTCCGCAACTCAACCTAAATTCAAAACAGATCCAAATTCTCCTCTATGGAAATATGTTCAAATGATACAACAAGTTCCAGGTGGTGGTGGTCACATTTGGAAATGCAATGGATGTGATCTTCAATATTCTAGTTCATATTTTTGGGTGAAAGCACATTTGTGTGGAATACCTGGAAAAGGCATCAAAGCTTGCCCTGGAAAGAATGGTGTACCTGTGTCATCAGAGACAGTCATAGGATATATTATGGAGCAAGAACAAGCAGATGAACATGAATCCTATAGATCAAGTCACTCCTTACTTAAAAAAAATAAAAGGGAATGCTGCCCCCATCTAATCCCAATATCGTGGTAGAAAACCACCCATTTTTGGCCACTCATCCTCAAAATCAAAGTGAACGACCCACTACAAACAAAAGATCAAAGAGACCTTTGGAAACTACATTTCAAAAGGAGAGTCAAGACACTGCCAACCAACACATAGCAAGACGTATTTATAGAAATGGGTTGGCTATCAATTTTGTTCGCTCACCATATTGGAAAGAGAAGTTGAAAAAAGTTAATGAAGCTCTAAAAGGGTACAAGGGCCCGGGTTATGAGAAGGTGTATGGTAACTTATTGGAAAAAGAGATCAAGATGGTTGAGGATTCATTGAAGCCCTTAAGGGATTCATGGATTGAGACAGGTGTGTCCATTGTTTCAAATGGTTGGAAAGATTCAAAAAATCGGCCCTTGATCAATGTCATAGTGGTGCCCCCTAAAGGGGCAATGTTTTTGAGAGTCGTGGATTGTGAGGGGCAAATAAAAGATGGGCAATTTATTGCTGATATTCTCATTGCAGCCATTGAGGAAGTGGGACCTTGCAACGTTGTTCAAGTCATAACGGACAACGCCAAGAATTGTAGAGTTGCTAGGTTGTGTGACAAACAATATTCACATATCTTTTGGACACCTTGTGCGGTCCACTCACTCAATCTTATGCTACAAAAGATTGGCAATAAAATTGATTGGATCAAAGAGTTGCATGCAAAGGCTGAGGACATCCAGATGTTCATCACCATCCACCATATATCTCAAGGAATTTTTAGATCATTTTCAAAATTGGAGCTATTGAAGGTAAGTGAAGTAGTATTAAATTTTACATTTTTCATAATTTGATTGTGTATTCTAATTCTTCTTTAGAGTTTATTTTTAATTTTTATTTTTTTTATTTGTAATAGGTTGTAGAGACCCGTTTTGCCACTAACACAATCGTCTTAAGATGACTTGTGAAAGTTAGAGAGGCACTTTCTAGCATGGTGATTAGCCAAAATTGGTTTATATGGAGGCAAAGCAGCATTGAAAGGGCAACAAAAATCAAGCGGATGATATTAGATGACTCATGGTGGGATCGTGTGGAGTATCTCCTTAGTTTCACCGAGCCCATTTTGAGTATGATTCACTATACTGACATGGACAAGCCATGCATTGGAGAGATATATGATGGCATCGACTCAATGATCAAGAAGATGAAGTGCACCATAAATGCAAAGAGCAAGACCCTGAAGAGGCTTTCTTCAAAAAAGTGCATGCAATTGTTTTAGAGAGATAGAACAAAATGACCACTCCATTACATCTTCTTGCATTGTCTCCTAAACACTACAGTAGTTAGATTCTTTTTGTGTCAAGAAGGCTTCCCCCATATAGAGATTTTGAAGTGGCTGAAGGGTACAAGGCAGCATTCATTAGACTCTTCCCTGAACTTGAATTGCGAGATATATTCACGAGTGAGTTCATTGATTTTATGCACTCAAATGGTCAAAGTATTGAGGCTCTTCATGAAAGGTTCTTAAAGGATGCTCATAGTGGTGGTACTTCCATGGCCAATACTTCCAACATCTACAACCCCTTGCAATCAAAATTTTATCACAAGTTTAGTAAATTTTCATTTTTTAGATTTTAAAGTTTCATTTATAGTTCTTTTATTTTCTATTTTTTTATTTTTTTATAAAGTATAACTTTAATTGTTTATCTTCATAAGTTGCTAGTTCATCTACATCTAAGAGGAATTGGAGCACATATTATTTCATCCACTCAGTAAAGCACAATAAATTGCACTCAAAAAGAGCGGAGAACTTAGTATATGTGTATTCCAACTTGCGTCTCCTTTCACACAAACAACATGACTACAAGGAAGGGGAGATGAAGTTGTCGGATATAGAGACAGAGCATACTAACTTGGATGCTTCCACTTCCTACCATATCGCATATGAGGAGTCAGGTAGCCAGCATGAGCACACTATTAGTGCAAATGAAAGGGGCACTGGCATTGCTTGCGGTTCGTCTAATGTTCCTACATCATCTAATGTCAATGATGACAATGATATTGATGATTTAGAAAATCCATTTGATGATTAAAAGTGTTGAACTTGATATTATTATTTTAATATTGAACTTGAAGTTTGAACGATGAATATTTATCATTCAAGTTTATGGTGGTTTTGTTGTTTATATGATGCTATGTGATATTCTAATCCTAATTCATGCTTCTAGGTTGCATATATATATATATGTAGTTTTTTATACAAACCAACCCAAACCCCAAAAAGAAAATAGCCGAACCCACAAATCAAACCCCCAAACCAGTACCAGAACTGGCAACTTAGCTAGTTTGGAAAAATTGACTATTGAAAGGAAGAGGGACAAAAAATTTGGATGCTTCAAGAAGATATATAGCATCAGGGATTCAGGCATACGAACCTCAATTCAACTTTTTTGAGGATGATTTTTTTACTACCAAAATGTGAGTAGGGATTAATGTAATATTTTTGTTTTATATCATAGCTGTTATTCTGTAGGTTTTTCAGCTTTAGAAAGTACTGAATTCCTTTTTGTCTCTTAAGTTTAAAGTAATTATCCTTCTGGTTTGCTCAGATAAATATTTATATGGCTAGATATGCCTCTCTGAATGCAAGACAACTTTTTTTTTCATATTATATACACAAATCTTTATTAAAATAATGTTTATTTATTTATTTATTAATGCTCAATATTGTAAGATATTGTAAGATAGAGATAAGATCGTCTCGATCTTATCAGTTTCTTTAGAAACTTTCCCGGTTTTGTAAATCTTGTAAACTATTTATTGGCGTCTCGCTTTGTTAATACATCAATTAATTTACCAATTACTTGTGTAATATGGTATCAGAGCTAAGGAAAACATTTTTTTCGAAAAATTAATAATTTCTTTATGAAATTATTTTGGTTAAATTTTTCGGAATAATTGTTTTTAAAAAAAAAATTTATAATCCTGAAAAGTTTTCAGTGGAAATTTTTTCGCAATTACTGGGTGCCCGCGATTCAAAGATCTGTGATTTTCGTGGTTTCTGAAAGAAGAAGATTTTCGTGGAAGATCGCGTTTTTGCTTGGAGGTTTTCTTGTGGCACGTGTTTTGGTCGCGCGACTGCTAGAAGGCCGCGATTTTTCTATTCGGGTCGTTTTCTGTGGCCGCGGTTTATCTTTGTCTGTTTTAAGAGCCGCGACCTTTGGTGACGGGTTTTGCAGCCTTGTCTTCTTCGTCTGCAACCCGCGTCGCTGTTTCTCACGTCGTGATTTCTTCCCTCTTAGCCCGCGGTTTCTGAGACTCTTCTATTGAACGCGTTTCTGTGTGGCCGCGACTTGAAGCTCTTTCAACGCGTTTTCTGTATTTTTTGGCAATCTTCTAAGGGTCGTTTCTGCTCATTGCTACGACGCCGCGGACTCTACTCTCTTCTTGCCACGATTTTGTGAAGATTTCGAGCTGGTTCTCTGCAATTTTTGAGAAAATTTGGCGCCTAGGGTTCCAGCGACTTCGGCCAGGGTTTTGACACGTCTTCCGAAGTCAAAAAAAATTTTCGATTACAGATTTGTGGTGGGTTTTTCGAGAGCTCAACTGGGTTGGTCTCCGAATTTTCTGGGTGCATCGTTTTCCGTGCCTCGAATTTTGTGCCATCCGTACACTGTACTTTCTGCAGTCTGTACCTGAATCTGTCCCTGTTTTCTGCATTGGAATTCGTGCCTCGAGTTTCGTGCATCAGCCTCTTCTCAGCACCTCGTTTTTCGTGCCTCGAAAAACGTGAAGATGGCCAGTTTAAGCAATTTAATGCTGGAGGGCAGCCAGAGATTTAATGGCAAAAATTACAACACCTGGAAGCAGCGGATGTTAACAATTTTTGAATACCGCTGCCTTGATCAGATGATCCTCGGCAACGCTACTCGTCCTGAAGCGGCGGGTAAGGATCAGGATAAATTTGATGAGCAGAATCGTGAAGCCGTCATGCTTATTAAGCTTTCGGTTACTGATGATCAGCTCCCTCAGATTCCACTGCGAAAATCAGCTAAGGAGATCTGGGATCACTTGAAGGATATGCATGAAACTTCCGACAAAAGCCGTGCGTTTTTCTTGAAGAATATGCTGTTTTCTATCATGATGGATGAGAAGACAACTCTGCAAGCGCACTTGAATAAAATCCAGGAGATCAGAGATCAGTTGGAGGCGATTGGTCGGAAAATGGAGGAGGAAGACATGGTTGTGATCACCCTGAAGAGTTTACCGAAGTCCTATGAACATTTCATAGAGACCCTCAACATTACGTCTGCTAATGTTGATCTCAAGTTTCCGAATTTGTGCACTATCCTGTTGCAGCAGGATCGCTGGAGACAACAGTTCGGTAGCAGTGAATCATCATCCTCCACGGAGCAGGCCTTTGCAGCAAAAACTCAGTCAAAGCATCATGGGAAAGGTCAGCCTTCACAGCAGAAAGGCTCAAGTCGGCGCTCCACCAGTCCGAAGAAGAAAAATACTCTGCAATTACTGTCATAAATTTGGCCACATCAAGAAAGATTGCCGTGCTCGTTTGGCTTCTGAGCAAAAGAAGCAGGGAGGGTTTCAGAAAGCGAATGTCGCCGAGCACTCTGAGCAGAAGGAATCTACCTTTTATGCACTGATGGCAAAAAGGCCCGCAGATCATGTCAAGTCCTCTGCTTGGTACATAGATTTTGGTGCCTCGCGTCATTTCTCACATAGGCGTGATTGGTTCACAAACTTTTCCCCTTGCACTGACTCAGTAATCTTTGGAGGAGGTGAGGAATACACGGTTGTCGGCACAGGCACTGTTCAGGTTCAGTCTGGCGGGAGGGATCTCATATTCCTCAACGTATATTATGTACCTGATATCGAGCTCAATCTTCTCTCAGTCAGTCAGATTATGCGGCATTCTCCCCAGATGGATGTGGTATTCAGCTCGCATAGATGTTCGATTGTTGATCGAGAGCATCGCACAACGGTGGCCATTGGGATAGAGGATCATGGCCTTTACAGGCTTGTGGACACTGGTGATTCTCCAGAGTTAGCCTTGGCAGCCAGACATTCAGCTGTCACCAGTCTTTGGCACCAGCGGTACGGGCACTTGAACGTGCACTATCTCTCTCAGCTTGCTCGGGAGGGACTTGTTGATGGCTTACCTGACATTCAGACTCAGCATCAGGGTGTTTGTGGTGCTTGTCAGGCTGGGAAGCAGCATCGCACACCGTTCAAGGATGGCGACTCTTGGCGGGCTTCTAAGGTACTTCATTTAGTTCATGCTGATATTTGTGGTCCTATGTCTGTTTCTTCTGTAACTGGTTGCAAGTACTTTCTACTTTTTGTTGATGACTATAGTAGGAAAATGTGGGTGTACTTTCTTAAACAGAAATCAGAGGTTTTTAATGTATTTCAGAAGTTTAAGGCCTTGGTTGAAAAAGAGTCCAGTTCTTGTATTATAACTCTTAGGTCAGATAATGGGGGGGAATTCTGTTCTAGTGCATTCTCCAACTTCTGTGATACTCATGGGATAAAGCGTCAGTTAACCACACCCTACACTCCTCAGCAAAACGGTGTTGTAGAGCGACGCAATCGTACGATTGTTGAGATGGCTCGCTCCATGTTGCAACACAGGAGTGTTCCTACCAAGTTTTGGGCAGAAGCCATCAATACATCCGTCTATCTCCTTAATAGGTCACCTACTCATGCTGTTAAGGGAAAGACTCCTGAGGAAGTTTGGTCTGGTCGCAAACCTAGGATCAGTCATTTGAAAGTTTTGGCTCCCTTGTGTATGTTTGGATTCCAGAGGCCAAGCGCACTAAGCTGGACTCCAAGAGCCAGAAACTCATGTTCACAGGGTACAGTGACAACCACAAGGCATATAGGCTGATTGATATAGACACTGATCGTCTTATCTTCAATCGAGATGTTGTCTTTGATGAGGAACGAGGTCCATTTCACTCTTCCTCACCTGTTCAGCATTCAGAGGATCAGCCTCTATAGGGTCCTGATATGAGTGTCCGACTTCCATTAGGTCCACCTGATGGGAGGGATGACGAAGACCTAGTCTTTGATGATGCTCAACCTGAGTTTCCTCCAGATGATAATGAACATCCCCCTGTTGAACCTGTTCCAGATCCACAACTAGATCAAGCTCCTCCTGTTGCATCTGATGTTGGCACATCTACTCTCCGACCGAGATGGTGGGCTAAGACTATCAGTGATCTTCGTGCTGATGAGCTCATTGAGGGTAGATCATCTAGAAACAAGAGCAAACAGCAGTCTACAGTGAATTTTGCTCTCATGGCCAACATTCACAGTGTTTATGAGCCTCAGACATATTCAGAGGCAAAAGGGATACCTGAGTGGGAAAAGGCAATGGAATCAGAATACCAGAGTCTTGAGAAGAATCACACTTGGGTCCTTTCCAATCTTCCTTCAGGGAAGAAGCCCATTAGCTGCAAATGGGTGTACAAGGTGAAGTACAAAGCTGACGGAACCCTTGACAAGCACAAAGCTCGTCTGGTTGCACGGGGGTTCTCACAGAAAGGCATTGACTATAGGGGAGACCTTTGCTCGGCCAAAATAGTACCATCTGGCTCGTCCTTGCCTTAAGCGGCTCAATTTGGTTGGAAGGTCCATCGGATGGATGTGAAAAGTGCTTTCCTCAGCGGTGAGGTTGAAAGAAATATACATGTAGCCTTGACCTCGGCGGGTTTCAAAGTTGCTGGTCAAGAAACGGAAGGTGTGCAGATTGGTCAAAAGGCCTCTATGGCACAAGCAGGCTCCTCGAGCTTGGTACATTAAAATTGACACGTACCTCACAGATCATGGCTTTCAGAGGTGTCCATCTGACTCGAACCTGTATGTCAAGAATACTGGTAATGAGATTCTGCTTGTTGTTGTCTACGTGGATGACTTGATCATTACTGGCAGTTCAACACTTTTGATCACTGAGATCAAACAGGACTTGTGCAAAACTTTTGACATGACAGACTTGGGCCTTCTGCATTATTGTTTAGGTGTTGAGGTTTGGCAGACAGAGAGCAGCATTTTCATCTCCCAGTCCAAGTATGCTCGAAGTCTTCTGGATAAGTTCCGAATGCAGGATTGCAAACCTGCCTCTACACCCATGGAAAAAGGGCTTAAGTTGTCAGCTAAGTCCGATTCACCTGTGGTAGATGAAACATTGTTCAGGCAACTAGTTGGCAGCCTCATCTATCTTGCTGCTACTAGACCTAATTTGAGTTTTGCAGTGAGCTACATATCACGCTTCATGACAGCCCCCAAGGCTGTTCATTGGGTAGCAGCGAAGCGTGTGCTGCGTTATGTGAAAGGCACTCTTGATTTTGCAGACTCTTGTACACTCGGAGTCACGATCCTAAGCTTCGGTGAGTTCCACCAATTCAGATTAGGCGAGTTCGATTGATGACGGAAATCAACATGCGGGTATGTGTTGATTTTGGGATCCGGTGAAGTCACATGGACTAGTAAGCGACAGCGATGGCTCTCTCCTCGGCGGCAGTGTCGGGGAAGCGATAAAAGCAGCATGAGCGGTTTGGCTTGGCCGGATGCTTGCGAGATATGCAAATATCTCAAAGCAGGTCCGACTCACTTGTTACGTGATGTCGGGAGTTCTCAAACACCAGAATCCGGTCTTCCATGGCCAGACCAAGCATGTGGAAACTCATTGTCATTTCATTCGGAGAAGCTGGTTGAAGGCGGTTCGATCCGATTCTTTGTATGTTGACGGAGGATCGGACGTGATTATTCTCACCAAGTGGCTCTCGATCTGAGATAAGTTTGTAAAATTGAGGGCATCTTGGTGTAGTTGATAGATTGAGCATTAAGGGAGGGTATTAAAATAATGTTTATTTATTTATTAATGCTCAATATTGTAAGATATTGTAAGATAGAGATAAGATCGTCTCCGATCTTATCTGGAGTTTCTTTTTAGAAACTTTCTAGTTTTGTAAATCTTGTAAACTATTTATTGAGTGTCTCGCTCATTGTTAATACATCAATTAATTTACCAATTACTTGCGTAATAATCTTCACATTCTCACTTCAATAGAATGGAACAACTGATCTACAATGATACTAAATATCCCCTATGGCCATTTAGAAAATGACAGTCTGAAGCTAAACATAATAATCACATATCATAGCACTCCCCAATGAGCATTTTGTTCTTTGCAAAACACATGTCCATAAGTCTCTGGAATTTCTCCCTTCTTAAAGATTTTTGACCCTCAGACTTGCAGTAGATCAAATCCAAAACATGTTTCTACACATGCAGTGCAACGGGACCTCAATGTCTATCATCCTTGCCATTTATGCGATGACACTCTAAAGCTAGACACATTGATCACATATCATAGCACTCTCGTTGAGCATTTTATTCTTTGCAATACACATGTCCAAGTCTCTTGATTTTCTCCTTCCTTCAAGATTTCTGACCCTCAGACTTGCAGTGGATCAAATCCAAACATGCTTCAGCACATGCAGTGCAAAGTGACCTCAATGCCTTGCATGAAGTATTGGATTCTTGGTAAAGTGAATCTTGCTTTAGTTGTCAGAATACAAGGGTCTCATCATCCAATGCTTCATTCCAAATCTTCAAGCTACTCCAGCTACAACAATGTGCTATAGTTTTATTGATGACAATAACATGGTTAACTGCTCTATATCTGTCCATGAACTACCTATTTTCTCCATGTCACAAAAATATCCTGATATTGACTACCTGTCATCTATACATCCCATCGAACCAAACCAAAACTGGATGGATCTAGAATGCCCATTGCTTCTTATCATAGTGGCGACTTTTGATTTATCATCAATGTGAATAAGATCTCAATTGTATAACTGATATCTAATCTCATGGCACCAACTGCCTGTACAAGATTAGATCCATTGAATTTGAATCTCCCCTAATGATACCAACAATATACAGCAATGTGACCCTGGTGTTTTTCCAGCCATCCTCACCCTCATCCCTGTGGCATTTCGGGGAGGGTTAATCAAAAACACCCCCATGCCATCCCCTATCCTTCCCACTGTCCGGAAATGTCCCAGAAATAGCCATTTGCTGTCCAGGATGGCCGGCTATCCCCAGACAGAAAACATGTTTTTAAATCTGTTTTTCTTTTTTAAAGAAAAGTAAAAGGTATGGGGTGACGGGAACACAAGGTCCCCACACCTCTTTCAAAACCTTAAACATAAAGTTGCAGGCCTCCCTTTAAAAATATGAAAAAATACAGCCATAATGCATTCATTTTTTTTGTTTTGACATTTGTCAGCAGTGAACTTTGAACAGTGATGAAGAATGGAGAGGAGAAGAGGAGAATGGCATTCCCAGCAGTGAGAAGAACAGCAGCACTAGTGAGGTAAGTTGGTTTGTTAGTTTTTTTAAATTCTATCTTTCATGTTTTAGTTTGCTTTCTTTTTTCAGTTTACACTCTTTTTTTTTCCAAAAACATGAACAGCAGTGAGGGTAGTGAAAAATGTTGGCATGGAACAAAGAAACAAAAGAAGAATTGGGGGTTCTTCAAAGTGTGGGAGTGCTGTAGGTGAAGCGAGACAATTGCATAACACATTTGAATATTCTTCCATCCTCTTAAAAGCTTATGCAAACGGCCCATTCAATGCCTCTAAACATCTTTTGCAATTTGTAACAGCTTCAAACAACATTAAAAAAGAAAATTTCAGGGGGGGGTACACATTGGTTTGTGCCATTTTGTGCAACAAAGTGTAATGTCCCCATTTTCGATGTCCTCCTTTGGACTAGTCTAGTTCTTACACACTTACTATTTTTAGAAAGTACTATATTTAGTAACTGGTTTGGGCGGCAATGCAGTGTAGGGTTTCCTGTTTGGG
The DNA here is from genome assembly GCA_007258455.2 of Sequoia sempervirens. NCBI lineage: Eukaryota > Viridiplantae > Streptophyta > Pinopsida > Cupressales > Cupressaceae > Sequoia > Sequoia sempervirens. The sequence continues at coordinate 34 of VDFB02261922.1, read as the reverse complement.
CAGCATGTGGTAGTTGTCCGATGAGCGTTAATGT